>JAVMSB010000259.1:0-47563 GCA_031761475.1 Penicillium pancosmium | reverse complement strand
ACACCGAAGTAAATTCCATCGGTGAAACTCACAGTGGTTTGGGATCGTCGGTGGCCCGTTCGAAGACAGAACTTTGATACCGTTGAAGGAATCAACGAAGGCTTTTGCAGCATTTTTTTGTGAAGTCGTTGAAATAGTAATCGCTGCATTGAGGACGAATTAAACATGAGAAATGCTGCTAAATGAGCCGGTGAAATGACTCACCGAGAGAATTGTCAGCGAAGGTGATTTCGATGAGCTGGTGAAGGCGACCGTGGAAGCGGTCGTTGCAGCAGGTCGTGGCAGCTGGTCGTTGAAGCAGGTCGTTGAAGCAGGTCGTTGAAGCGGGTCGTTGAAGCGGGTCATTGAAGGAAGTCGTTGAAGCCGACCGTGGAAGCGGTCGTTGAAGCTGGTCGTTGCAGCTGGTCGTTGCAGCTGGTCGTTGCAGCTGGTCGCGGGCCGTTGAAGAGGCTCATTCAAGGGAGTCGTTGAAAACTATTATAACGAGCCGTTGGCAGTAGTACTCAGAGTCTTTGAAGACGTGTCAGTTCGAGAAGCCGTTGCAGATTATCCAACGATAATCACTCAAGGCGGTCGCTTGATAAGAAAATCCCTTCTGGATTCGTATTCAGTTTCGATTTTTGAAGGCCGTTGTGTGAACAGCTTCAAGGTAGACGTTGAAATGCTAAATCGATTGCTCGTGGAATGAGCAGCGAAGGAAGTTTCATCGGTGGAATTCACCGGGGTTGGACATCGGCGGTGGCTCGCTCCAACATAATTCGTTGAAGGAGTCAACGGAGGCGTTATTGGCCGGGTTGATCGAGTAATTGGTGAATCTGACCGTTGAAGGAGCCGTTAATGGGGGCTGTTGACGCGTGCTGTAAACGGGAGCTGTTGAAGAAGTCGTTGAAAATTGACCAAAGAAACTGTGAAAGACATAGCTGAAGGGAAGCGTTGAAGAATATCAGTCCAATGATCATCGAACGAAGCGCCTGTCGTTGAACGAGATGAAAGTCTCGTTGAGGACATTGAGAGTCGCAGGCTTGGTAAAATATTATCCAAGCAAAATTTCGCTCCAGAAAATCGTTGAAGCATCCACGGTACAAACTAAAGCAATCGTTGAAGGGCTCAACTCGTTGATACGATCTATTCGGAATTTTCGAGATTCAAAGCACAAGCGCGTTGAATAAACCGATCGGGGTAATTACGCAGCCATAAGAGTGCGAAAGTAAGTATTTGAGGGTATTCATCATGAAAGTCGTTGAAGCTGATCGTTGAAGCTGATCGTTGAAGCTGATCGTTGAAGCTGATCGTTGAAGCCGATCGTTGAAAGACGTTAGGGACTGACACTTCCGCGCGTCCTCTTTCCACCAAACCTGAAGATTTCGTTTGATCCTTACGAGGTCAAAAACAAATCTGGAGACCTTTACTGTTTCGCTGATGTCGTTGATTGCTTTCCCTCGACACAGCAAGGTTTGTTTTCTTCGATTATCTCAGATCTTGGCAAAGCCCACTTGAGGATTTTCCTACTTCGTTCGGCCCATAAAGTGGTACCGAATCAAATTTGATCCGCATCAGTAATTTGTTGGTCAGCTGGAGATGATAGACATAGATTACTGTGTGAGGAAATTAGAGAAAATATTAGGGAGAACTGAAATCAATCTTTTGCTATATGGAGTGGACCAAAACGCGGATAGCTACTCCTGGCTTCCCACAAAACAAAAGGGATTGTACAGTACGGAACATGGAAAACGGGTGTTTCTGCCACAACGAAGCCCTCAACATTGGACGTATGCATTGCAAGAGATCAATGATATATAACTATCGACCTTATTCCATCGCGTCATCTACAAATAAGCACTGTTGCCTGAGAAGACCACAACTTCGCCAGTCATATTGTACCACGATGGGATCTCCAAGAGCTCGGGCCCGGCTCAGTTGAAAAATTCTGTCGTGAGACATTAAGAAGTCCCCTCCCAGCAAGATACTCCAGCTGACATGCCGCCTCTTTGCAGTCTAAAGCCAGTGAAGACGAGAAGGAGCTGAAGAAGCACCGGAAATGCCTTGCTATCCTCGCGCAAGCTGAGACCGATGGAGAGAAACTCCAGGATTGGATCAAGGCATATCGCCAAGAAACTTCGGACACTATTCAGCAACTTCGCAAAGAGAATGTTGAAGAACAGGAGAAAAGGCGCCAGTTAGCTTCAGCTAGGGACAAGGCGTTGGGCAAAATCCAGGAGCAGGATACAGAAATCGCCGATCTCAAATAAAAAGCTGGTCGCGACCATGGACGACTCAATGGCGTACAAAAGTATCCACCCGGCGTTGGTAAACATGCAGAACAAAATGTAGACGGCTGTCAATGAGATCGGAACCACGATTGACACCTTCAACAAGGAAAATCTCTGTACGGAGCTTCCTGGTATAGAATCCTATAGCTGGACGGCCTCGAACCCGAATTATCCAATAATGGATCCCGGGCTCTTCTCAAATAACTATAATATGCCCATGGGGAACACCATGTTCAACCCCCAACAACAGCAGCAGATTCCAGTCCAGGCAAATCTATATGGGCAGTCCGGCTGAGTGCCATTTAAGATGTTGGAACTTCGTTTTACCTCATGTATTCTAGAACCTTTTACTTGGAAAGCAGATTCTGTCTGGTAGTCGCTCAGCTGTTATTTATTATTAAATCCATAAAAAATGATATTTGCTTGAATAGTTGTCGTCCATACTTGCGTGGATCACGTGACAAGACTTTCGATCTCCGGCAGTTCGACGGCTTGATTGAGCCCGTGCCCCGTGCAAAGGTCGCGGTACTGTACTCCACACGCAGTAGCGGCGCGGCCCTGATGCGGAGGGTCATGATCGTCGTTGGTGGATCCTCTGGTCTGCGGACCAGAGCATTTGAAGGGGAGTGTCTCGGACCATTAGACATGCTGTGCCGTTATTCCGTGCGTATCCGCTTTAGCAGTCTGCTGGATAGCAAGGTGGTGTACCAGGTTCTCAGGGAAACCGTAGCCGAGATGATTTGGGGCGGGCAGCTCTGGGGTCAAGGGGAAACGCTAGGCCCCAGCCATTGGCGGAGCCGATAGCCCACCAACCAATGCTCCCAGAGAGAGAAGGAGGAAGCTTAGATAAACTAGATACATATAGAAGACTTTGGCAAGGGGAGTGGATACTATTAGCCAAATCCAGATTTACGGAACTGGTTCCACGGGGTAGAAACAATATTGCCGGAGTACTCTCCAGGAATATCTAATCCGCTACGTCGTACCTTGATCTCCGTGAGTATCTGAGCATCCTCACAGGGGGGACTAACTCAGGCTGGGCTCCAGAGGCTGATCACTTCCCCAGACGGCGGTATTACCATCACCTTTATTATCAAAAATAGATATAACGTAATTCCCAGCCGTCCCGAACACCCCACACCATTAAAAATTTAATGATCAATTATCTCAACCAACACCTATTAATTCAACTAAATATAGCGATTTATATACAGAAGCGCCCGACATCGGCTTCCATGCCGCGAACATAGAGATGCTCTTTCAAACCCTAATCACATGATACACGTAAATAACAGGTTAAGTACAGACCCGTAATAATACCAGTTCCTTTTTATAGATTGTAAGACAGATAACAAAGGCCTAAAGTTAGAAACCTGGAGCTCCTAGAAGGTTCCCACGCAAACGTAACAAACACCGCAAACAAATCAACATCTGAACTGGCAAAGTGTCAACTTCTCCCTGTTGCATCTTGCTGTTGCTTCACTTCAGCGCTTGATGCTTCCCGGGAGTCCATGTGGGATCAAAGTGATAGGCAAGTCTCAATAGTAAGGTTTCGGGATCTCCACCATTGCTTATCACCATACTGCCGCTTCAAATATTATTGGATACCAGGGATTACTAGCTAACGCCTTACAGCACTCCTCAGGTCACACCACTACAAAGATATCCAAGATGAGAAATAGCATTTTTGATGACGATGCCTATCAAACCCAGATGGCCGAGCGCTGGGACGGAAATTCGGATTATGCGCCTACACCTGTCAATTTCGCTCGCACGCCCGCCACCGTGTACTCTCATAGCCCTGCGCCTAAATGTGCCACGGACCAACTGCAGCCCCGATTATCTTCACTTGCTCCCGTTGGTTGAATGGGAAGAAGGTGGCGAATTCGACGAGCTCCCACCGAGACATGTCTCGTATACAATTGCATGGAAGCTTATACCCAACCGCAAACCGGTAGGCAAAGTAACTGGGGAAGACCTGGTTATAGCACTTAGTGATTACTGGGAGAAAGAATTTGCAAAATATTCGCTCATGTCCCCATAAGTATGATTGGTGCTGGGAGGACCCAAAGACCAAGAAGCATTACAAACTCACGACGCCTCATCTAGAACGACTCATTGACCATGTCGACGAGGGCTGTAGTGGAATTCGAAAACAGATTACCCCCAAAAACACACGCTTTCTCAGCGCCCCACTCCGATCGCGCTAATCTGAATTAGGTCCGAAACACCCCCGATTTCACGGTATGTATTTCTGGTAGATCATCAAAATGACCGTAATTAGAATTTACGGCATTGTGCCGAAGCGCCCCGTGGCCATACACAGGCTCAACTCTCTGCCTACCAAGCAGAGTGGCAGCCAGACCTATACACATCGTGATCACATAAACCAGAATCTAGTTTTTTTGCAAGAGGTCAGGTAAATAACATTCTATTGGCTCTCCTTTAAGAAGAAAGTCGAGGGAATAACTTGAGAGCATTTTCACGACTGATCCCCCTTCCATCTTCCTTTGACAACTCAGCCTCATCTAGCTCCTTGCTAAAATGCCTAACCGTAGCTTCAGGGGCATACGGGTAATCGCTTCCAAAAAGAATATGATCAGGAAGAGCGAAATTCTGCAGAAGAGGCAAGGCGAACGAGGAGTCTGTCAGGGCCAAGTCAAAGTAGAACATGCGCGCATTCTCGATAAAATGCTCGGGTGCCATATCAGAGAGGCCGAGATCTTTCAACATGATCGCTGGACGCCTGGCTAGATAGGGCAGATTGCCACCACCATGAGACAAAATGATTTTACAGTTGTTATACTTGCGGACAGTGTCGGTAGTGATCAGGTCCACAGCCGTGCGAGTCGTCTCATGTGGGTAGTCAATCATTGGCTGAGGAAGCATTTTATTGACAAGGTTGGTATCCACTGGATGAGTTGGATGAACGAACACTACCGCGGAACGTCTATCCAACTCTTCCCAGATAGGGCGGATGTCAGGGTGTCCCAGGTAATAGTTCGCATTGCCATAGCGGGTAAAGAGAGTTACACCATCAGCTTGAAGCTCATCAAAAGCATAACGGATTTCCTCCAAAGCTGCTTTCGTATCAAGAATATCAGGTAGAGCAGCAAAGAACCCGTAATTCTTGGGTGCTTTTTCTCTCAGAGCCTTGCCGAACTCATTGCATCCTCTGGCGAGGCGAGCAGATTCGTCTCCCTCGAGAATCCCCGCGCCGGGAGCGGTCACTGACAGGATTGCGGTTTCAATGCCACAATTACGGCAAATCTGTTGATCAGAGTCAAGCGACCAAGCAGGTGTGGGCCACCCAGAAGGATCACCGCCAGTTTTGTCAAGGGCTAAAAGATATCAGTCTTAGTCCCATGGATATCTCGCAGTGCATGCACAGCAAACGCACCTTGCAAATAGGCAGGGGGGATATAATGATGATGCACATCAATGCGTTGTGCCATTGTGAGGGGCTTTTGTCACAATTTCTTATGACAATTCAGGTTGATGTCCTTGCGATTGGTTGAATTATACAATGCGTTAAAGCTGCTACAGTACTGGGAGCTACAGTACTGGGACTACTTATATGGCATAACAGTCTCATTAAATGAATGCATCTGTGCTTCGGGTGCTGATAAGCTGGCGCTAAACAGGGTCTTTTTTTCCTATGACATCATCTATGACTATGGAATCGAGAGTCTACAGATCACAGACTTTCACCGGCTTTTATTCTAGAAAATACCTGGTCTAATAATGACAATGGTGTCCGAATAATCGACGAGCGGCACCGAGACAATTTTGTGGGCAATCAGAAATCGCGGGCGAGGCTAGTTAACCTGCTTCCTCGGATCTTCTGACTGAGTTGTCTCACTGCCCCTTCAGTGGTGGCTTATTTAATCTCATTTCCCTGGCCCCTCGCCGTGGCCTACCATGGCCTGGATGCCGTTCGCGTCTTAATAGTGAATATCCAAAACTAGCTTTATCGCCTCTCTCTCTGACGCTCTTGACAAACCATCGAAGGACCGGTATAAAGCCAAAACTCAAGCTAGGCTACATATGGCGACGGCAGCATATTTCCCCAGTGCCGGTAACTGTAATTACGGTAATTTTGGTGATCTCCCAGAAATAAATACCGTAAAAAGGAGTGGGGGATTTTCGGACCGAATTCGGGTTAGCACGATCGGAGTGGGGTGCTGTGAGAGAAAGCGTATGTGTTTTGGGGGTAATCAATTTTCGAATTCTACTGTGATATCCCGGATGGTCATGGCGATATTACCAGTGATATTTGTCGAGACCTCGCCCTGGAAAGCTAGGCAGGAAGAAAGTCCAGTAAGGAGGGACGATTGTGAGGGGACGACAACACCAAGAGGGTGGTTATTTTTGGATCAGTAATAATACCTAACATTACAGCTCTCGTTCGTTTGGATTTTACCGTTCAAAACTGAAACACAACCCAAAGTATGGAGCTAACCATATTTGAGTGTCCAAGGTCATGTGATTAGGGCTTGAAAGAGCTCCTCTATGTTCGCGGCAAGGAAACCGATGTCGGGCGCTTCTGTATATATTGATCTTGTGTCTAATCTCCCTATATTCACTACACCTAGGTGGGGCCCTGCCAGGGGTGCACACGATAAAACGATATAACGATATCGTACCGTCAATATTGTTGTCTTGACGGTACGATACGATAAAGACCCGACGGTACGATATTATCGTTGCAATAATGCCAAGCGTAGTCATCTGACCAGAGTCATCGGTGTCGACCAATAGGAGGCCTCTATTTGCGGCATGACACACCTCCGCGCTCAATATATATATATGCACCATGTTAATACTATTCATCTTATCTATATCCATGCCAGCAATAGATACAGTAGCGTACTATTGCAAAACAACTTTCCTCCGCTTGCCATACAAATTAGTATGGTAATTAAGGAAATTTTACTCAAAAAGAGTATTATTCTTCATGCTACAGGCCATTATATTTATAATCTGGTGGATTTGTGGCAATTTATTACTATATGAAGCGGCCCGATATGAGGCTATTCACAAAATGATAGGATCTCAGCCGGAATAACTAATATTCCGACCATGCTAAGCCTAATTGGGCGAGAGCCCGTACGTCCGCCATGCCAGCCGAGACGGCCGAGTCGCTCGGACTTGCACGCCGGCCGCAAGCACCAATATAATCATTAAATTCAGCACTACCACGATGCGCTGCATCGCTCAAAAATACAATAAAAGATAGAGTAGCCTCTATTTCCTATCTAGGCCTAGTTCTGGTGGTCTCCAGCGTCGTATGTTGACAGTGGTTGTGTATTGAGTGCGTGTTGTGATATGAGGTTGGTGCAGATCAGGAACCAAGCCGAACCATCGGAATTAATCCCGAAGTATGTATACGAAGAACCAAGTTGATTGGAAATCAACTTGATCTTCTCGCTGTATATATAGCCTCATGTTTCCCACTAGAATGAACACAATTTATACCTCTGAACTACAATAGTGCGGTCATGCTGCAGAGGTTTCAAGATCAGCCACCTTAGCCCCCAACACTACCACGGTTCACAATACACTAAATCGCTTAAAAACCAAACAGCCTCTATTTCCTATCCGGGACTAGCTTCTGTACCATTTCAGTCCCTATACCCTATGCCCTATACCCGAGAGACCCCACATGTTCAACATGACTCTGCAACATGAAGCCTTTACCACACTTTTGAATTTTCACCACCCATTCCGTTATCCTATTCAATATGGCTTCATCACGACCTCAGCGTACAAATACGCAGCGTGATTATCTAGCTTTGAATTATGGATACGAAGACAACGTCCCAATTGAAGACCAATATCCTGATTATCCCACTCTGACTACTCCCTTTTCTGATACGCTTGATACTATTCAAACAACTCCCGATTCAATCCTCTCATCAGAATCAGCCTCGCAGACTATTCTACCAGACCCTGATACATCGTCATACCTGAGTATAGTCTCCCGACCCTCAACTCGGAAACGACCTCGCAAAACCGCACTATCAACTCAATGGTTATGGGGCCATTTTGATATTATATCAATTAAGCGTCCCTGGTCCACTCGTGCCAAGAAGCCAATGGATACAGACCGTCTTATCCAATGCAAGAAGTGTAATTGGGAAACATCTGACTCCGTTAGATCAGGATCGTCTAAAAACATGGAGCTTCATCTCTACACCCAACATACTCTCTCTGAGCCATCTTTCTCATCTTCCGATTCAATTAAGCAACCTTCGATCGTCGATTCCTTCAATATGAAGCCAAAGCAATCAGTGGTAGCTCAGTTCCAGGAGAATGTTCTACGATGGATTGTCAAGGAAAAGATGGCCTTTACCACTATTGAATCGCCCTCATTCCGCCAAATATTTATAGATCTACCACATCCAGAGCTTGATGCAGCTTTATTTTCACGAACTACAGTAAAACGAAGACTTGAGGCAGAGTTTCAACATCAACGTACGCAATTGAAGACAGAACTTGCCTCAACATGCAAGTCTATTGCGCTTTCTCTAGATATATGGACAAGCTCAAACAACATCTCTATTATCGGCATTATCGGGCACTGGCTTACACCAGACTTCCTTTATAAGGAAAGGGTACTTGAATTTACGGAGTTGCGAGAGACTCATAGTGGTGAAAATATTGCATATGCAGTATTTGACATGCTACAAGAGCTTGGCCTTGAGGAAAAACTACTCACAATTACTGGTGATAATGCAAGTAATAATGAATCGATGGTTTTAATCCTTCATGACCTTCTCAAGACCCAGTGCCCAGAGCCTCAGTTCCTCGGTCTTGATAGTTATATCCGCTGTCTTGCTCATATTCTGAATCTTATTGTGAAAGATATCCTTCGTGCATTGAGATCTGGTACTGTCCATGAAGCTTCAGAGATCTGCAATCACTTAAATGATGAAGATCTTTCTTTTGAGACTGCTCTATCACGCATTCGAATCCTTGTAATATGGATCAGCCGAAGTAACCAACGACGAGCTTCATGGAAAAGTGTGTGTGCTCTTATGAAGCTTTCTGACCGATATATTCTATGTGATGTTGATACACGCTGGAATTCAACTTTTTTGATGCTGGATACTGCCCTAGGAGTGAAACCGCAAATTAATCGGTATCTTGAATTACAGACTGAGCTTCCTCAGTTCACTAGTCAGGATTGGGATCGTCTCTCGCAGGTTCATCAAGTCCTCGAGCGATTCTATAAGTTGACGCTATTTGTATCTCAAAAGCATCCTCAGATGAGCATGGCTATCCCTATTTACTACGAGCTTCATGACTTGCTTAACCAGGGAGCTGAGAAGCAAGGATTATTTACAGATATAGATGACGATATTGCAGTTGCAATGCATCGTGGTCTTGTTAAGTATCAGAAGTATTATGCCTTTATGGATGAGACTGATGCATATTATACTGCATTAATTCTGGATCCGAGAATAAAGGGAGATCTTCTGCTTCGTGAGCTATCTGGTGATGGGGCTGGACAAATGATTGTTGATTCAATTCGTGAGAATATGCATCAGAAGTATCATCATGAGTCAGTTGATGAAGACTTTATAGTCTCTGTTGATCCTATATTGGACATCCATGATGATCCTGAGGTCAGAATGCTACGGCGATTAGCACCAATTGCCAGAAAGGTAGCTGGATCTGATATCGATGAGTACTTTACATCACCGCTTGATATTAAACCATCTGGGGATCGGGAGTGGTTAGCTAAATGGTGGCGGGATCGTCGTGATAGTATGCCTCAGATGGCTGCAGCTGCACGGGATTATCTTGCAATTCCTGCATCTGAGGTATCTGTTGAACGTCTATTTAGTGCTGGTCGTGATCTTATAAAGGTTCGACGAACGTTGTTGCATGCGGATACAATGCGGATATTAATGTTAATGGATGATGTTATGTAGTATATGGAAGCTAGCCCCGGATAGGAAATAGAGGCTGTTTGGTTTTTATTGTATTTTTAAGCGATCCAGGGCATTGTGGTGGTGTTGAGGTGGTGTCGAGAGGTTTATAGTGTCGAGGGGGCCGGTCTTTAAACCTTCACAACATGACCGTAGTCAACATACAACTATTGTCAACACACGACGCTGGAGACCACCGGAACTAGGCCTAGATAGGAAATAGAGGCTACTCTATCTTTTGTTATATTTCTGAGCGATGCAGCGCGTCGTGGTAGTGCTGAATTTGATGATTATATTGGTGCTCGCCGCCGACGTACAAGTCCGAGCGACTCAGCCGTGCCCTCGATTAGTAATACCCTATATTAGGTAACTAATACTCGATGATATCGTTTTACCGTCCAATATCGTCAATATCGTACCGTTATCGTACCGTTGGCCTCAATTTTGGCCGATATTTATCGTATATCGTACCGTCCACCTAAGCACCCTACGGTACGATATACGATAAATATCGTCAAATTTTCGACGGTACGATAACGATAAAGATATGCCTAAAATCCGACGATATCGTACCGTGTGCACCCCTAGGCCCTGGTAGGTGGTGGATTTGCTAGAATAGGTAATTCGCCCTACGCTTGCGATTCTATCTTATTACCTTCTATTGGCTAGCTTAGCTGTTTAAGTAGCTATAAGCCCTCTTTAACGGATAAAACCTCTTCACAAGGTATCTGTTTAGTTGACCTATTGCACTTCTTCACGAACTTCTTATTTGCTATATATAGATTCGCGTTATTCTGCGTAAGTAGTAAAGGTGACGGTAACACTGCCGCCTCGGGAAGCGATCGGCTCCCGGAGCCCAACCTGAGTTAGTCCCCCCGCCGCCCTGAGCTGCTCCCTGAGCGACCCTGATCGCTCACCCCTGGTGCTCCGGCTGACCTATAATATGCTGCTTTCTTGTTTCACGTCCTCTGACGATAAGTGTTTTGCTACAGTTGCCCCTAGGAGCTTAAGCAAAGATGTGGCTTAATCACACACGGTAAATGTCTGTTTCTAGCGCTTGCTTGCTCCCTTGACTTATCACTTAATAACCAGAGTCTGCCATGCTGTTGATACCCTACGAACACGTTCTCTATGATCTCCTGTTATTGATCATAGATACATATATTCTTTAACAAATGTCAAACTTTGACGAATGTCAAAGAGGGAAATTTGGTCGCTGTCTCTGGCTCTATACTCTGGATTAGTTTAGCCCCAGAATTATTATTTATTACTATAGCCTGACACAAGATCTATGGCCTATTAGTCGTAAAGTCACATAAGAAGCTAAAAAGGCGCTAATAGCTTATTAAATTCTACTTAATACCTATTCGGGGATTGTGTGTAGACATCGGCAAAACCCGCAAAAACCCAAACCCGAACCCAACCCAACCCAACCCATAATGGGTTTTGGGTTTGATTTTGTAACCCATCAATGGGTTATGGGTTATAGCCTCAAACCCAAAACCTATTTAGGAACCCAATGGGTTCCTATTTTAGTGTAAATATGTCAAATATGACTTAGTAATCTGATTTATACATGCTAAGACCTCTATTTTATGTAAAAATACTCTATTTTATGCAAAAATGGGTTGAAATGGGTTAAAATAAGTTACCCACTATACCTATAACCCATGCGGGTTGGGTTTTGGGTTAACATCTTCAACCCAAAATAGGTTGTGCTGATGTCTAGTTAGTATGCCGCTGGTAACTTCAAGAATACTCCCGAGAAGCTTATGGTATTCTATTTACACTATCTCTATAAGCCCAGACCACTAATATAACTACTAATACAGCTAGATACAGTAAAAAAGGATAAGTTCCTAGAAGACTATGACGACGATAATAGGCTAATACTGACACTAGAATAATAGCAAAGCCTGGGGACCAGGCTCTTTTTTGAGGAAGGGACTATGTAATAATATCACGAGGCTGAGATCACCTGATTACGTGGTTGCCTACTGTAGATAGCTCAGAGAGCCTGTCTCTCTCTCCTCTTCTCTTCTCTTTCTCTTCAGCTTTATTACTTTCGTCAAATACTACATATTGTCCTTCAGTGTTCTGAGTTCCTTATATTAGGTAACTAAAAGCCACCCTCCTTATACAGTATTTTGCCAACACGATCGATAAACATTCTAGGTTGTATATATTGGAATTATTGAAAAAAATGACCTAAGAGTCACTCGTGAACAAAAACTACTAACAAGGTATAAAAAGTTAGAAAGAGCCGCCATCAGTAGGGATCTGAAAGGAATATGATTATTCATGAATATTCATGAATATTGGCGAATATGAATAATATGAATTGAACATTGTTGAGTATCGCGGTGGCCAAAGCTTATGGCAGGACTGGCGATGGACACATAAATAGATAGGGTTCCCACTCCTGATAGTAACCTCAACAAGAACATTACAACTACCTATCTCAACAAATATGTTGAGTATCACGGTGGTCAAAGAATGTAGTGGGGATCATCAAGAGACAGATAAATAGATGATGAGTCCCACCTCCAACAAGATAGTTAACTTAACCAATCCAACATACCTATCTCAACAATATGAATGCAATTATAAATAAGGCGTTTATTCGCGCGAATATGAATATGTCGTATATTCGCATTCCTTTAATCCTTTCGGAGCCCTACACATCAACTCCCCGTTTCTTCTGATCTTCCTTGTGATCCCTGATTCCAGGTCTTTGTGATGGCGTTCCCTGACTCCCCTTGAGTTCAGACCGTCTTCCTTAATACATGTTACAAATGAATGCCGACTAAATTGCAGTGCGCCAGATGGCAATAACCCCCATGGGATGGATTGCGATTGTATGTAAAGCTAGATCTTTGGGAATACTTGGAAGCTCCCAGCGTCCGCTTTGACTGTTCCCGATTTTGTTGCGATACGTCGTTTCTTTCCACGGCTGTGGTATTCACCATCATCCTCACCACGAATATAATAGGCCCAGTCCGCCGTCTCATCGCATTCAGTCTGACTATATCCATTTCCTAGCCAGTCAAAGCGGTTCCCAGAATATGTGGTCTCCCAGTCCTCCAAACGCACTTCGTTCATTGCCTCGATGTAGTGTAGAGTCGAACCTGGCCATAACGCCGTAACTGGTCCATCCGGCCGACCAGCCTTGTACCATGACTGACATCCATCCGACCAGACTGTACCGTCCATGAATCTGTTCTTGTATGCGATAAAGTCGGCAACAGCGTCCGGTTGCGGAG
This sequence comes from Penicillium pancosmium, assembly GCA_031761475.1. Classification (NCBI taxonomy): domain Eukaryota; kingdom Fungi; phylum Ascomycota; class Eurotiomycetes; order Eurotiales; family Aspergillaceae; genus Penicillium; species Penicillium pancosmium. Next base: position 34,093 of record JAVMSB010000259.1, on the reverse strand, counting down.
AGAAGCTCGCAATATTGGTTGTTTGGTAGCGATCAATAAGCTTCATCATATAGTCGGCTTGCGCTTCTGTGTCACATGTTAATCAATATCGCTTTCTACAAAAGGAGCAATTCAACTTACCAACTGCTGATAATACAGGGCCGTTTCCAACTGGACTGTTGGGACCAAGGAACATGAGATAGTTTGGAATTCCGGCAGCGGCTATGCCAAAATATGACTGCGGCTCATCTTTCCAATCATCCTGCAAGTTGTTCCCTTTAGGACCAATTATTGGGAATTTAGGCCTGAATGTTGTATCGAATCCAGTGGCGCAAATCAACACATCCACTGGGTACTCACGACCACCCGAGACGCACCCTCGAGGAGTAACGGAATCAACATTTCCGTAGACAACCTTGACATTCTCCGCACCCAGAGACTCGAGATAGCCTACACCTGGTGTGATGCGGCGACATCCAACTGACCATTCAGGAATCAGCACACCTTCCAAATTGGTGCCACTTAGTTTGTCCCTCATCTGCTTTGTCATGTATTCTCTTGTGCCCTGTTGTTTCTGAGTGTTTTTCAAAAACACACCGAAAGTACCGCTCATTCCTCTCTCAATATCCTTGCGGTATTGAGTGAGTAATCCAGCGCGGGTAGCAAACGCTTCCTTTTCCTCGGCTGTGAAAACGTGTTGCTCGAGACCTGGAATAGGAGAGACCCAAGTAGGCTCTCGAATAAAAGTGGTGACTTCTTTCACTTGTGGGAGGATGGCGGGGAGAACTTGAATTCCAGAGGAGCTAGAAAGTATGTTTGTTAGCACTCGGACTACATATGGGCGGTAATGTGGAAAATTATCCGTATTTACTTACCCGTTTTCAATTAACCCAGCACGCTTGCCATCTAACACGATAGACTCATCCCAATTGGCAGTGTGGACAAGTGTTCCTTTATAACTGTCCAGACCTGGAAGAGCAGGCCAGCGCCAGGAGTTCAAGATCCCGCCCGCGTTGATCAGGATATCACAAAAATCGTCGATCTCTTTATTGGTGTTCAAATCACGAACTTTCACATGATAACCGTGGTCTTGTGTACTCCATACGGCACCCACAACTTGCTGACGCATACGACAGTAGTGTCGCAGTGCATACTTGTCTGTGAATGAGTCGAAGTAATTGAAGATCTCTTTACTACTGGCGTATGTTCCTGACCAGTCAAGTTTAGGCTCGAACGACCAAGTGTAATTGTGAGATGGAACATCGCACGCACAACTGTACTACTATCAGAAATTTGAACTTTAGCAAAAGTTACATTTTTGAACATACCCTGGGTATTTGTTTTCCCACCAAGTGCCACCGACTTGCTCGTTCTTTTCGTAGATGACTAGGTCGAAATTGGAGAAGCTTCGCTGCAGTTTATAGGCAAACAGAAGTCCCGACGCGCCTGCACCGACACAAATCACACGAATATGTCGCTCTGTATGAATGGGCATTCTCAACCTTTGGAAATCAACATCATGCTGGTGCTGTCTTTTTCGCACGGGATCCCCATGGCCAGGAAATAACAAATCACCCATATTTTTATTCAGAGTTAGCCGAAAGTTGGTAAACAGAGATACAAAACATCAAAACACCATCGCGATCCCTTTTCTACAAAATTAAAATCAAGGAAGCATGATGTAATACCTCGGCCTCCAAGGCTACACAGTTCCTTGCCTAGGTGGCTCCCCCGCGACGGGATGGGCTGCGGGTAACGATAGCCTGACTGCATCCATCGATCTCCTCAGCCCCACATCGTCGATATTTCTTCGTCAGCATTATGGGTAAGTAATTCCTGCATAATAACTTGTCAGGGTATACCACATTATCTTTACTTGCTTTGACGAGCTCCTTATTGACTGTGGACTTTTGTCTCGCTGAACAGAAATCAGTCTTTGAAGCCCAGAGAAGCCCCAGAGAAGCCCCTGAGAAGCACGAGATGGCTGGAGACTTCCCTTTGACAAACAAGATTGTCTTGGTCACTGGTGGTGGATCTGGTATACAAAATAAATCCAAATCGTCAGGTCGAATACCAACACATCTTAGGTATCAGTTTTGAATTCGTTCGGCTGGCCCACGCAAAAAAAGCAAAGATCCTTATTGCAGATTTACAATTGGGTGAGGAGGCCAGGCAACCGTTACGACTAGGAGGTCCCCGTCAAAGCGGTCGTTAACTACGCTCTGACTAGAAAGGAAGTTAACCTGGCCAGAATTACTCTTATCGCCTATAGTATAGGCGGCTACCTTGGTCCGTGAGCGGTTACCTTTGAGAAGCGAATTACTGCGTGTATTGCCAGCGGCTTGGTACCGTCGTTTTACAAGATAATCGCACCTTGTATCAAGGGTTTTAAGAAGGCTAGAGGGAGCTACAACCACGCTCAGATCTATGCTCTATACGAATATATGCCTAAGTATAGCCTAGATAATAGGTTTGAAGATTCTCTGAAATTTGAGGAAATTGTGAAAAAGATAGAACTATATGGCTTAGAGGACAAGATTACTTGTCCGCTTCTATTTGTATAGGCCGTGGCTAAGGGAGAGATAACGACCAACGATATAAAGGACTTTTTTGCTAAATTGCCAAATCCGAAGAATAAATTTGTTCTTACTACAGAAGAGGATGGAGCAGACATACACTGCCAGAAAGGGAACGCCAGTTTACTACACGCAATTGAATTTGACTGGCTAGATGACATCATGGCTTAATAGGCTGTCAAGGAAACTGAAGCGGAAGCCATGTAGGAACGATTCGTTGCAATAAGTCAGGCCAGCAGACGCCTCTATTATCTAATGCAAATCAAAGATCTCTCAATGCTTTGTATTACACCACTTCTATAATGTCTGCTCTCTCCTGCCAAAGGTAATAAATATTCTGTACGTGACAAAGAAGATATTCGTCTGATTACACCGTTAAGTAATTTACGGAACTCTACTTTTTAGTGACGTCAAGATGCCTTTTCAAGATGAATCTTAGATGATAAAAGGCTGTCGTGACTGCGAATTTGGCATTAGATTCACCAACACAGATTGTGGACCGCTTCCAGCAAAGCGGACTCGCTAACGGGTGCGATTAGGTCACCCCTACCTGGGTTTCGGAATTAGCTATGGCCTATACACGAGGTGCCTAATTTTTCTGTAAGTTCGAAGAGACGATGTTCTCTGGTCACGATGCATTGACCCGGTCACTGCGTGTAGATTCAGCGCCAAGTATACTGGCATCACTATAGCCTACAGTATGGGGATAACCGACAAGAACCAGGTTTCAGTTTCTTATGCACCCTGGTTGGCAAAGCGTACTGTCTCTTATCATCGCCTTCGTCTTCCATCCTACCCTAGACCTCCGCTCTACGGAACACCAGCGTAGACCTTATCATAGCTCAAGTTAGCGTAGTCTATACTTCCCTTAATCAGCCTAGCGGCACTAGCACCCACCGGAATGGGTCAGAACGAGGCATTGTAGCTAATGGTACACTTAACTAGGAATCTCAGGGCTCTTGCGGACGATCACATCCTCTCATGTGGGTTGCAAACGCCGGAGCCACCTTCTCGGTGCACCATTTACCCGGCGAGATTCCGAAGCCGCAATTGGCACTCGATTTTGGCTGCGACATGCCTCGAGGAATAAGAGACGGTCATATGGGGGTCCAACCGTCAGAAATGAGTGTCGATATTAAGCCTATTTTACCAGCTCCCGTTCATGACCCCACGGCCAGGACCAGATCTTTATCTTGTCTTCCAAAACCAATATCCTTCAAACACAAGCTCCTCCGTGCCTCTTGCACGTCTCTGTTATAATAAACAGTTGTCTCTGGCCCTCCGTCCTGTCATAATTCATACCAATCATGATGGACCACGACGAAAGATCTCCTCTGCTTAGGCACGCGGGTAGAACCCCTTCTCAAATCTCTGAGGCAACTCAGTTGTCCGTCACCCAGGAGGCCTTTCGCCTTTTACGATCCACGATCCCCATCACCGCCTCCTTTGCGCTACAGAACATTGTCCAGGCCGTCAGCGTCATCATCGTCGGCAGCCTAGGTCACCACGAGCTTGATATCGCGTCCTATGGCTATATGTTCGCCACCTGCACTGGTAGCATGGTGGCTATCGGGGGCGCCACGGCGCTGGACACCCTGTGCGCGCATGCCGTGGCTGCCGCTGGCAAAACGACCGATTCCCCGACTCTCCTCGGTCGGCATCTTCAACAGAGCTTGATAGTTCTCAGCACACTATTCGTCCTGGTCATCACACCTGTCTGGATCTTTTCTGATCGCCTATTCCTGGCGCTGGGACAGGAGGCTTGGCTCGCTCGAGGCACACACCGCTTCTTGGTCCTGATGCTGCCTGCTGGCTACTTCCAGATGCTGGCCGAGTGTCTTAAAAAGTATGGCCAGGTACAGGGGCAGAGCACAGCAGTGGGTTGGGCAACGTTTGCCGCCACCATCGTCGGGGTTATTTCCAATCACATCTTCGTCAAGGCAACGCCGCTCCGCATCTACGGTGCCCCATGTGCATTTTTCATCTATCAGCTCACGACGGTAGCTATCCTTTGCGTTCTTCTGGTTCGCAGAGAGCGCCAAACAAAGACGATAGTGTTTATTAGGACTTGGGAAAGCTTACTGGATGGCCTCTGGGTCAATGCTTTCTTGTCCTTGACTGGGCTCACTACCATTGCCACGGAGTGGTGGAGGTGAGAGAACTCCCATAACCTACTTCCATTAGATGGGGGAAAACAACGATGCTAAGATATAACACAGCTTTGAGATTCTAGCCATTATGGCCGCTCGTCTCTCGGCAAGTGAAATTGCTGCTCAGAGTGTCAGTACAGCTTCACAAAGATGCCACCTAGTTGATCGATCACTGAATATGCTCTCCCACCTAGATCTTGATGTCCGCGGACCTTATTTTTACCACCGTTTCTTTGGGCGTCGGCGTTGCCTCTAGCCACCGAATTGGCCATTTCTTCGGCCGCAACGAACCTCTCTACGCCCGTCGTGCCGCTCTCTCGCCTTATGCTCTGTCTTTGGGTCTCGGCCTAATCGAGTTCATCCTCATTATGGCCGTACGGAATCGGTTCGGTTACCTGTTCACCTCCGACCCTGACTCGGTGGCCATGACTGCCAAAGTCTTACCTCTTATGGCAGCGTTTCAGGTCCTGGACCTCGCCAACGGGGGTGCTGGTGGAATCCTGCGAGGCGCCAAGAAGAACCACCTTTCAGGAATGTGCAACTTTCTGGCGTACTACGGTGTTGGCCTTACGTCGGCTTGGGCTCTGTGCTTTCGACTACAATGGGGCATTGTTGGGCTTTGGGCTGGCATTGTTTGCGGGAGTGGAGGGTTGATCATCTTGCAGTCTCTCTGCGTGGTATGCCTTCCCTGGAAGAAGATTGCCCGAGATGTATCTGGAGAGTCAGACAACGATGCGTCTCGAGACATCATGGAGTAGGGGTGTGCCGAGATATTCTATCTTAATCTGGAGATATCTTTTCCGGACTGTCTCTAGTTTCAGTTTCAACGTCAGAATCAGAATATGGACCTTGGAAATTTGAGACGCTAAATTAGGTCCTCTGTGTGCTTTTTTACTTTGTCTTAGAAGCATGATATTTTCCAGTATTTGCATCTGGGATACTTCATCATGCCAGCTGTAGAGGTTCTCTTTCCATGTATCGAAATCTTGGGCTGCACCCGGAACTAATGCAGTCAAATCGCAATAAATCTTGAATCTTCCCCGACAAGTGTCGTCGAGGAGCCGTGATTGTGTACCCTAGTCTCGGACCGGACATTGTTTTAGACTTCTCACCATTCCCTAAAAATGCATGACCCCGCATGCCACTCCTCATTTCCCGTCGTGTACCTTGCATAATACGTAACTTCAAACGACATGAAAAATGTTCTAGATTTATCCACCTTTCCTAGAGCGGAAGCTTTAGCCTACATCTAGGACCACGCCTCGTGGAAGCACTTGGAAGGCTATTTTCTTTCCGGTAAGGACTTACTTCCAAGAGACTAAGTCACAATATGGGGTATATATATAAGATATGGCGAAGAAGTCTCAACAATCAAACCGCGCGACATCTTACAAAGTCCGGTTTCTCACCACATTTTCTCGCAAAATTCGTACCCTTTATTACCTTCAAAAATTCCTTTTCAAAGGATGCTCTCATTATACTCTCTTGTGATCGCCAAATTAGTGGCTTTGGCGTCGGGTGCACCCAGCTCAGTGGCCACACAATGGCCTCTTTTGACCAATGCCCACACAGATCAAGACAACAAGAAGTTTGACCTGGAACCAGATGCCAAGTACGCTTTCTCTGGCATCACAACCTTTGCTCAACTTCCAGCTGTTCAGTGTCTGGCTGAGGAAGGGACCATAGACGACATCCTTGTGCTCGGGTTCCCCTTTGACACGGCAACTTCGTACCGCACTGGGACGAGATTTGGGCCTAACGCCGTCAGACAAGGCTCGAGAGCGACTTCTTTAGCGTAGGTCATTTGACATAATCTTTGTCCCTATGCAGCTAACATGGATGTAATGCAGAGGTCATTACAACTACCGTCAGGGCATCAATCCATTTGAGCAAAACATATCCATTGTTGATTGCGGCGATCTTCCCATCTCTCCATTTGACAACGCTTTGGCCTTCGCTCAGATGGAGGAGTGGTACTCGAGGCTTCTCACCCGTGAGGTTGAGAATGGCATTATTTCGGCAAAGGTAAACCACAGCACAACTTGCTGTCTGTCCGACTATGATGATTGCTGACAACTCCATCTCATTCATGACAGACCGGCAAGGCCCATCCTCAAATTATCGCTCTTGGTGGTGACCACAGCATTTCTCTCCCCATTCTTCGGTCGCTGTACAAGGTCCACGGCGCCATGTCTGCCATCCATATCGACGCACACATCGATACCTGGTCGCCCAAAGTCTTCGCCGGGTCCCGCGGATCGCCCAGCGAGCAGTCCCAGTTTGCTGACGGCACCCCGTACTACTGGGCAGGCACCGAGGGCCTCCTCAGTGACTCCTCTGTCCACGCGGGCATCAGAAGTACGCTGGACTCTGCGATGGACATGGATATTGACGCCAAGATGGGCTTCACCACGATCCCTGCTGGCGCGATTCTGCAGGAAAACGGACTGCAGCACGTTATCGAGACCATCAGGGCTACCGTGCCTCGCGATAAGCCAGTCTACGTCTCCCTCGACGTTGATGTTCTGGACCCCGCCTTCGCACCGGGCACCGCCGGACCAGCGTCTGGTGGCTGGATGCCAAGGGAGATTATCCAGATCATCATCGAAGCGCTTGAGGGGCTTGACATTGTCGGTGTGGACGTCGTGGAGATTTTGCCCGGAATGGACGTCTCCGAGATCACGGGAATTGCTGCTGCTGAATTCACTTTTGAGGCAAGTTACATCTCTGCATCTTTGATGTTGAAAATATCAGCTAACACTGCCACGTAGCTCATCACAAGGCTGGTAAAGAATCGTTCTAGTTAGAGATGCATATCCCACGTTTCTGCTACTTATGGGTAGGGTTGGAGGTTCTGTCACTCAGTCAAATTCTGCGACGATGGCTTGAATGCCAGAGATTGCGGTCCTTCATATACCCGGAGTAGCAGTATTGCTTGATGATTTACAACTACATGAGGCTCGGTATATATCGTCCTGCACGCACATATACAACGCGCAACTTTCGTTAAACTAAACCTAGCTAGGTTACCACATCAAGGATTAATCAACGTATACAAAGTGATGTGATTGATAGTCCGATAAATTATGTATCTAACATTCTCGCAAATCGGCACTTTACTCCTTAGCCTTTTTTTCGTGTAGTTCTTTAAGACCATGCTACCGTAACTTAAATAAGACCGCGAGAATGAGAACGTTGATCGAGCCTTACCACCTGTTTCTGTTGGTTGATAACATCTAGTTGGCATTGCTTTGTTGGTGGTCCCCGTTCATGCGGATGCGCTTCTGTCTTGTCAAACCTATCTGTTCCTTATGGTTATGCCGCTGTTAGGGCTATACCATATATATAGGCTAGTATACTATTAACTATTAGTATAAATTAATAAATAAGAAAGTATTAGTTATATTATCTCTAACAAAATCATAATTAAGAAGCATTTTATGAATGCCAATACTAAGATTTTTATGTATATTCGGGTTAGGATAGGCTATTTGCGGGGTTCTGAATCTAGACTTACAATCCGCTAGATTGAGTTCCGGTTATGGCGCAGTCTGTGGATAATAGCCTACTGTATCAGAGCGTCTCACGCTACTTTGGGCATGAATGGCTGTAGGTAGGCTATACTGTCCCGACTGGGAAAGGTCTCGACAAGTGAGGAGAGTTTCCGCGCACCTCCTAGATAGGACACAAGCAGCGGTTTCCTCATCGCTGACCACAGGTTGATATAAGCCCATGGCGATAGCCGCTGCAAATAGCCAGCGTCAACTATTTAGATTTACAGCCCCAGGCTGGGCATGATTTGCTTCACAAAATGCTTAATAGAACATCTTCGCCTCTTTCGTAACGCGTTTTGCCGTCTCTCGATTCATCATTACGACCTCGGCTCTTTAATGAGCTGTTCATTTACTTCGGGTTCCTGCACATCACTATGGCTTCCTCAAGCCACAATACTTCACAGATCCAGGAGATGAGCGGCTGCGATGAGGAGAAGCCGGCCATAGAGCTGGAAGCCACCATCACGCCCCAGTGCGGAGAGCTTCAAGAGCCCAATGACGGTGTCGTGCAGAAGAACTTCAGTCTTATATCGCTTGCGGGTATAGGCGTCGCCGTAGGCAACGTTTGGCCCGCGCTCGGCGGCTCTCTCCTGACCTCCATCTACAACGGCGGTGCGCCCGGCGTCATATACGAGTTCATAGCAGCGTCTCTCTGTTACTTCACCGTGGCGGCGGTTATTGCCGAGCTGACCTCTGCGTTGCCTTCGTCGTCTGGCGTCCATTTGTGGGCGACGGTTATGTCGGGCCGCAGACACGGGAAGGTCGTTGGATACTTTGCTGGCTGGTGGAACTGTCTGGCTTGGATCTTCGCAGTTGCCTCTGTGACCTGCATCGCGAGTACGTTTGGAAAGCCTTGTGTACCTTGTCTCCCTGCACACTCCTTTGTACTTCCGACGATGACTGTGCCCGACTGAACAATGTTATCGTCTTCAGGCAATCTGTGTGTACAGACCTTCGCGTTTTGGCATCCCAGTTTTATCGCAAAGAAGTGGTGAGTTCGAATGCCACTTAGGACATGGCTTAAGACGTCCCCTAAACTAACATTTCTCGTAGGCACACATTCGTATGCTACATAATACTGAGCTGGCTATCCTGCGTCATCGTTTGCTTTGGCAACTCCGTGGTCCCTCGACTCAACATAGTCGGGTTGGTCGTCATAGTCGTCGGAGCCATCACCACCATCGTTGTGTGCATTGCCATGGTGAATACCGGAGGCCGTAGTCCTGCCTCAAGCCACGATGTTTGGGGATCTTGGGAAGCGGACATCGGCTACCCGAATGGATTCGTTTTCACTATCGGCATGTTGAACGGAGCCTTCGCCATGGGGACGCCTGACGCCGCCGTCCATCTCGCAGAGGAGATCCCTCGCCCAAGTATCAATGTGCCCAAGGCGATCGCGACACAATACATACTCGGCTTCGTATCCGCGTTGGCCTACTTGATCACCATTCTCTACTGCATCACCGATTACGAAGCGCTGTACAAAGCGGAGCTGCCCATCGCCGAGGTCTACTCCCAGGCCACGGGCCACTCTGCAGTTGCCACAACAGCCCTGTTGGTGCTGATTTTGGCTCCAACGCTGCTCTGTACCCTTGGGCTGTATGTGACCTGCGGCAGGACACTCTGGACCCTGGCTCGTGTGGGGGCGACACCATTTCCGAACGCCCTTGGCCGCATTAGTCCCACGCAGCACATGCCAGTGACCGCCACATTGGTCACGACAGTTCTTGTGAGCCTCCTCGGACTCATCTACTTGGCCAATAGCACTGCCTTCAACGGCTTTGTGGCAAGCTTCATACTCTTCTCCAGCGCCTCGTACATTGCCGCGCTACTACCTTACCTCTGGACACGCTCTCGATCTTCATTCGAGCCCGGGGAGTTCTACATGACTGGATATTTGGGATACATTGTGAATATCTGGGCGTGTGGGTATCTCATTACCTGGTTTGTGGTGTATAGTCTTCCATACGCGCTCCCGACGAATGCAGAGAATATGAACTACTCATCCCTGATCTGGGGCACTTTTACCATTGCAGTGCAGGCCTTGTGGTATTTCCGAGTAAGGAAGACTTATGTGCTTCCCATGAGCCTTGGCCATGACGAAGCGTAGATATTTAGCTGAAGTGGAGATTAACTTCCTCGCCTTGTCTGGTTTATGTCAATATTCTACTTCGCAAGGGCTTTTATCGAGGATTAAACATTGAACAATATTGCCAATTCCTCCAAGAGACGTTTCTCAAATACAAGCTTGATTTCATTCGTAATTACAAAAAGCCTGTGCAAAAACTTCAAATAGCGAAAGAATACCACCTCCAGCCAGCCTCTGTCCGGGTCGCCTTTCCGGAAAATAATAATAATAATATGCCTGCACGACAGGTTGCTGCTGTATGAAGAGACCGAAGCAACAAAAGCGGCCCAATCCCGTCCGTGGTGGAGAACTGGGACTCTGCATGAGCTTGCGTTCCAACTGCCAAAACAAGAAAAAGCATAATAGTCGATGATCAACAGGATGGGGCCTTGGGTTGTGCCGAAACCCGGAATGGTGTCTGTCTGGCCATACTGTATATAGAACAGCTTGCCAACGTGAAATTATCCTGTGGTTTCCCTACTTAATCGAACTTCTACACAACCATCCAGCCGCCGTAACCATGACCGAGAGAATAACAACCCTTGCCGACTTGTATGCCGAGTATGCAAAGGTCAGGGACGCAGTTATTGACCATGCGACTTTCTATGACCTCCCCGAAGAAGGCTTGGTTCAAGCTGGTGAGTGCAAGTTGCTCTCTCCAGTGCTAAGACGAGAAGGGGAGAAGACGGTCAAGCCAATTTGCCAGGAACAGAATCTGGAACGTAGCCCAGTCGAAGGTAAATGCAACCGCGGCATGACCGTGCTTGACTTCGTGTCCATTCTCCTGGGCAGGGCCCTCGACCACAAAGAGTACTCTGAATCGTCGACCCTGGGCTGGATGATAGAATTTCTTTAAGCTACGTTCCTCGTCTCTGATGATATCATGGACGGAAACATGACTCGCCGGGGCAGGGACTGCTGGCACCGAGAAGAGGGCGTTGGTCTGAATGCCATTAACGATGCATCTATGCTCGAAGCGGCAATATGCGTCCTGCTGAAGAAAACCTTTGGCTCCCATCCTTCTTACGTGGCCATGATGGAATTGTTTCACGAGACTTCTTTCCAGACAGAGATAGGTCAGCTCTGTGACCTCGGCACGCCCTCGGGCAAGTCTGAGATCAACGTGCAATTAGACACCTTCACGCCGGAGCGTTAATCTTTCATCGCCATCCACAAGACGGCCTAATATTGTTTTTCTACCTCCCATTGCACTCTCTCTGCACCTGAGCCCAGAAAACTTCGAACAAACGCATGGCGCACTGTCCCATCGCTGTTTTCCGGCACTCGAAAGCGCAATAACAACGATGGCAAGTCACACATTAGGATTGTGGACAACTCAATAAGGCAAAAAATGCAAAGCCCTAGATGATTTCGAAGCCCTCGCTCCGGCAGCCTCGTTTGAGTACGCCGCCGCCCACTCGTCTTCCAAGTAGTCCAACGCACATGTCACGTTTCCCATGCCATAGCATGCGCGTATTCGAAGTAAGAGATCGCGGAGCCTTTGCTGGTCTGTCTGAGACGTCGCCCAGTATCCGGCCTCGAACAGGGGCGGTAGGGAGGCCACAGCCGGACACGGCCGAGCGGCAATGCCCATGGCTGCTATGCAGTCCATGATATGCCGCAGGCTAGCCTGAACGGATTCGTGGAAGTACAGCTGGTCTGGGTCGACGCGGCTGTACAGCTGCAGCAGGACCATGTGATGGTACGCATCGTCCAGCTTCACGAAGTCGCGTCTCGACGTCTCGGTCAGGGACTCGCCGATCTCGGATCTGAATATGGGCGTGTTTTTTTGCAGCATGTCTTCCACCTGGCAGATGAGTCGGGCATACTGGTGCGTTGAGCGGGCTGCATGCAGGAATACATAGCTGAAGCTGTTGGTCTCCTCCCTTGGTACCCTTGCCTCTTGTTCCCGCGTCTCATCAATGCTGTGCATTGCCTGGATTACCGGGTTCAGGCTTGTTGAGAAGCCGGCCAGGTCGTCAACGTAGCCTCGTTCCTCTTCGGACAACGGCGCGGGTACGAAAAGCTCCGCTTCAACTTTGACACGCTTGCCGCAACTCTCAGCGATCGACTTGAACGAAATGTAGAGCCGGACGAGAAGGCGCACATCGGGCGTAGCCAGTGGGCGTTTCAGGTCGCTAAGCTTCCTCAACAGCGCTGAGGCGCCAGCAAGGTGGAGATGCCAGCTTGCGTCGGCTGCCGAGGGGGACGCGATGTCGCTCAGGCAAAGAGCCAAGCTCGTGCCGAGAGCCGATAACAAGACGGCCTCGTCTGTGGTAACGAGGCTGAGGTTCAGGTGCTGCAGTGCCACGTTCCTCAGTCGCAAGACCTTGTCCTCGACTTGCTCGAGACCAACCGACAGGCGATGGCAGGCTGCCGTGCAGAGGACAGCCGCCAGCATGGGCCGGCTTTGCATGGCGATGGGGAGAAGGGCTGAGCATATCTCGACTTGCATTCCCTCGTGGCAAGAAATGGACTTAGTGAGCTGATGCTGGAAGTAGTCGAACAGAGCGCGATCCACCCGAGGCAACAGGTCGAGCGTCGTGCTGGGTACCAACCGTCTCCAAGATGGCCGTTGCTCCCTTGTGCTTTCATCGCCACTAAAATCACCAGCTAGCTGGTCATCGGCTTCTTTCTCTGGTAGTACGTCGTCGCCTGATGGTCCGTGACTGGTTATTAGTGTCTTGGGGTACTCAGATCCGGCAACGTCCGACCCTCGGCCGCTAGTCTGGCAGACATACACGAATGACTGCTCGGTGCTATGTCGCGCGGAATCAACTTGACCCTCATCTTGATCGCCAGGCAACGTTTGGCCAGCAGAACGTGCTTTGAACACGCGTCTACCTTTGCCGACACAGCGCCCGAAGTTCGATTTGTCAAAAGGTCGTCCACCCCATCGTAGATCCCTTGCGTACTCGCACGTCTTGCCAGCGCTGACGCAGTAGCCGCAGACTGGTTTGGCCTCGTCGCAACGCCGATGCCGCCTCCGGCATTCACGGCAGCCATCACGTGATCTCTGAACCGGCGTCATCGTGGACGGAGAGGACATACGCGGGGCGGCGCTGTTGCCGGAATCTGTCGAGGCTTGAAGCAGTCCCCGGACTCTGGGAGGACACCTTCGTGGAAAGGAGTAATGGAAGGACAGCAGTAAGCAACAGCGTCAATGCGATGATGCGGAAGAATCAGAGGAGCGCATTCTGGATATCGCCTGCAGGCCTGCAGGATAGGCTACCATGGTTCCAAAATTGACCTGTCTGGGGATAACTTGACCAGAACCAGACCTCCGCTCTGCGGGGGCCTAGCGTGAAGCTCGGGCTGCGGTAGACTATACTTTCCTTAGTAGGCCTAGCGGCACCAACACACGGTTAGTTATCAGAACTCCAGGATTCCCTAGCAAAAGCTGTGGTGTCCTTAGCAATTCCGAGATGTCGATGACGTCAGGAGTGCTATTCTCCACCCGCCCCTAACTAACTAACCTTAGTCGAGCTGATCAATTAATCAGACTAGAAAGTAAGTATCCACACGTAGATAGCGGTAATTGAGATAGCTTCATAATTAGGCATTTGGTGATCTCCCAATGGCAATCATTGGCTACCTGAATTCTCTCTTTCCAGCAGATGACCCTTGGCTCACTAAACCCAATTTTTGTGAATGAATATGTAATACCGTCATCAGTAAAAACGAGAGCCGATCGTGGCGGCTTGAGTGGCAAGCTGTAAGTTGTTAGTGAGGCAGCAGCAGTTAATCTCGAGAAACAAGGGCACACACCAACAGCCAATCATGCCCACGACGAAATCGAATCTGCTCGCGTTCCTCAACACACGAAGTACTAAATTATAATGCCTCGATTAAAGGGTGACCGGGGAAAACGTTTATGGATTACAACAACGGGTACGTAACATTTCAATTTTGGGCACAGCGGCGCCACTGTACTTAGAAGGAAAAAGCGCAGTGTCCTTAGCCTTTAAACTTTCTTGGATTAAGATCCCAGAACCCTTGTCAAGATACGATTAGAATCCTGGACTCTGGATTTGAAAGGAATGAGTAAATTCCAGGGAAAGTCTCAACTATAATACAAACCGGAATTTTAATGAAGGCTCGAAGATCCCCCCCCCTCCGGTACCCTGCTCTTCCTACTTTCTAATTCTAGGTAGAGGACCTCTTCGAAGAATTTCGCTACCGATTCCTGTCTAATACGACACTCAACTTCGCCTCTTTTCGAACACAATGAACTTTTGCAGAAGTTGCAAACACGCTATGCTCTGATGCTCTTATTTATCTATTGTAATGGGGATTTCCGCTCGCAACATCGGTATCCTGTAGTCATGTGACTAAGGCCTTAATAACAAGGCCCCATTTCGTTTCGTGAGATTAAGTAGCGTTCGATCGATAGTATCAATAACAACATGCATGTTCTCCTTTATGAATTCTTTTTATTGAGGCTGAGGTTGCGGTATCGGTATATCGCATGTCCATGAAGACTCGAATGTCTTATTAGTCGTATCTCGATAACGTCTCGCTTTGCATACTACTCTCCTGCACTCTGCGAGTGTGGTGGTTTTGTCCTCTTGCGATCGACCCGTCTGCTTGACAGACCGCCAGCGAGCATTCCCATCTTACACTATCTAGGGCTATTGCCTTTCAAAAAATGATAGGTTTAATATCTACCGACACTGTGATTGTATGTTAGCTTCCGATGATGTTAAGCTAGCTAATTGTAACCGGCTCTAGGTAGTGGAACGGGCATTCCTTGGGCTCTGCTACGCTTTAATTCTCGCGCGTCTTCATCTTCGACTGTATTTGCAGCGCCAAAATTCGACTCTGGGCGACTACTTCATATTCCTTGCGTGGTTATGCGGCATGCGGGATGCAGCATTAGACATCGAATTGAAACAGCTAGGGTGGTTAAATACATCGTCTTCATGGGCTCACTTTCAATCAAATACAGACCCAGGACTTATCCAAAGAGTAGGCAAGTATATTGGAACTTTAAGATATGTCCCTAATCTTTGGTAGAATTTATACTTCTCGTGGGTTTCCTTCCTTTTGACGCAATACCTTAGTAAAGCCGCGATCCTCGCTTCTTTTTACCACATATTTCCATCGGTGTTACGACCTATCGTTTGTTTATTATGGGCGGTCACGGACTACCCGGGCCTATCCTGTATCGCGTCTATGTTACTCGCAAGTCTGATTTGTATGCAGCATAATAGGGATAGGTATGTGATGCACTTCTACTACTTCGGTGTCAAGATTTACTTACATATTTAGACACAATATCTTTTATTGGGGCTCCTCCAGACAATACACCCTATGGACTACAACATGGGCTCTTCAATTTTCCTCCGATCTGTTCATCTTTCTTTTGCCCTTTCCAATTTTAAGGACGCTTCGCCTAAACTGGAAGAAAAAGCTTGGCCTATTTATCACATTTGGATTCCGTGCATTGAGTATGAGTGCTTCCGTCGTTCGTTCGCTTTATTGCTGTGTTATCGCAGTATCCTAATGTGCCGGCAACAACCCTCAAACTCTGGTGCGCGATTGATATTCATACCGGACTTGTTGCTGCTTGTTTACCAAGTCTTAGGCCATACCTTACTCTGAAACGGGGATTTCGAGAGCACATCTCTCCCAAAAATTATTGTCGTCGATGGAATGCGGTAGACAGCTATACAGGAATGGCTTCTTTACCAAGTATCCCACCCAGACTTCGTCATAATATGTTACATGGCGCATTATTGTACCAATATTGATACTTGTCTTGGATTGTCTAGAGACTAGTTGATAACGTGTCCTAGGTACTAGTTTGCATTTATACTGAATGAAACTCATCATATAACCGCAAATTGCGGTTTGTTAATTATTTATTACCCAGCGAGTCAGCTAAGAGGTATAGCTGAGTCACAAAATCTTCTGTAGTACGAGCGACTTGCAGTGCTAAACGTTTAAATGGAAAGAAGTGGGAATTTCGGTAGGATTTTGTCACAGGATTCAAAGTATGCGATACCCCGGACTCTCGAGGCCGATTTATGGGCGAATCCCCTTTGAGTTACCTGCATATCGATATCCACCCGAGCCCTAGTGTATTTAAGATCCTATAAGCATTTAGGATTCTTAATCTTCTCAAGAATCAGTCTATACCTTGACTGTCCAATCTGATCTCTACTATCCGATATCCTTGCCTAGTCACAGCTCTCTAGCCTGACAACTTAGTAACCATTACATTAGCCTTTCTTTTAATTAAGTTTTAGTAATATAGTGTTATATAGTGCTTCGCAGTAGCCCTTGATAATTTAGTTTAATATAGTGCTTAATGGACTTAGAGGGCTTTTTGACCGCTGGTGTAGTAGATTAATAAGTATTAAAGCTTACTTCTATAGCTGAATATCGGGTTGAGGTATTTTTAGCGTAAATTGGCTAGATTTGCATAATAGTCAGCTACTTAGTGGTATAGGTGTTTGTAGAGAGATATTAATATGGAAAGTACTCTTTCTATATTAACTAGTACTAGGCCACTAACTACAAAGCTATTCTGAATAAAGATAGCTTTTAAAAGGCTTCTAGCCTTGTGTGTTAGTAGTTTTCTAAGAAATTATATTTGTTGATATAGTTATATCCTGCTTTCCACATGGCGAGCGTTAGTCAACTGGAGAAAGCTCAATTTGAATTTCAGTTCGAAGACTCAATTCATCCAAACGCTTTATCACAGCCGTGGCTCATGCCCCCATATCCTCCTCTAGGATTTGGACTCCCCGAATCTCCCCTACGAATAACACACCATGAATGCTCAAATTCATTCAACCGGTGATGCCAGTTTGCCTTCTGGGGCATGAGCAGGGGTAAAGCAGCATGGCAGACGGTTTCTTGAAGTGAGATGGATTGGACAGAGTCACGAGTATTTGATTTATTAGATTCACTAACAACATGTGCCTTTAGTGACCCTCCTGGTACAGTAGCTCTACACCGGCCACACCGGCCACACCTTATCGTTACAGGCTGTGTCGCAAATTATCCAGCAATCTGGCTCTTTAACTTTGGATATATGAGAAGAGCTAGCCAGGCTGTACTGCAAAGCTACGAAAATAGTTAATTAGCTAGGCTCGTGGCTTGCTGTCTATCTTATTGTCGAGTCGTCAGGGTGATTGAACGAGATAGCAGAGCTGAATCTGATATATTTACCCTATCATTGGCGTGAAAAAGAGAGAAAGATAAATATTTTACATCAAAGGGGTTCCAATGCACCCTTCCCAGAAATTTTGAAATCGGGAATCGGTTTGATGACGGGCCGATAGCCCCCCAGAGCCTTTGTGCTAACCCAATTCCCATGGATTTGTGCCTTCATGTGCAACGGCAGCTGCACAATCGCCACAGGCTTCTCGAATTCCCTGGTGTCAATCACTACTAGGTCGCAGCGAGACGCCTTGCCCGACCGCTCAATTAGCGCAATTACCCAACCATCGCCTTCGGGCGCGTCGTCGGTGCGCGGGACAAAGATAGGCTCCTGGATTAGTGAGTTGTCCCCCGCGTAGAACCATCGCGTCTTGCCCGTCTTGTTGCTGTGCATCGCAAGGCCGTTGAGCCCGGTGAAGATATTTTTGGCTCCGTCTGACTTATTGGGGATGAACACATTGAGCCACACATGGTCGTACTGCTTGGTCATGAACCTCTCGTCGATGCGGGGGAACTCGGACGGCACATCGATAACGACTTTCGGGTCTGGTAATATGCTGCGGTCAGGTTTCGTAGGGTCAATGTCCCAGCGCACGAAATCAGCCTTTGTGCCCTCCACGGGCGGTGGCGACACTGGTTCGTCTATATCTTGAGGGAAGAAGGGAAAAGCATTGCCGTGCACCCTCGAGCTCTCCACGAATATGTGGCCATTGGTGTCTTCCCATGCGGCCGCCGTGTGAATGGGCATGCAAGTATCCCAGTCGTATGACCTCGTCTCATGAGGTTTCCAGCCAGCTGCCATAGGTCTCGATGCGTCGCGTGGTACCACAATCAACGTAAGGCCGCGGTCAGGCGCCCACGCCCAGTGGTGGCCACCGCGCTTCATGCGCGCGACGCTGGCTTCGAATGGCCATATGAAGAGCACAATCCAGTTCGGGGTAATTGCGCAATCGTGAATGAAACCGGGTGTTACGTACGGCTGCTGTAGCCAAAAAACGTTTTTTATGGTACCAGACGGGTCGATGGAGTACGTCACGATATCAGTCGTCGCCAAACCTTTGGCCTCATAGCCAAACACCACCAGCTCGTCCTTGTACGGGTCGTACTTCGGGTGTGCAGTGAATGTCTTAGATCGAATCTGTCCGAACGGGTCGTAGCAGCGCGTGTTCAGCGTCTGGGGGTCGACTGCGTACGGCAGCGCCACCTCTTTGAGGGCTAGCAGGTGGCCGGCCCAGTACACGAGGTTTGTATTGGCGGTAGAGTCAACTGCTGCACTGTAGGGTGCGTTAGCAAGCTGGATTATGAATGGTCGCTGGGAAATAACTTGCCGAACACATGGGTGGTGGGTAAATGGATTTCTATACAGCCCAAACAGGGCCTTGTTGGCCATGCGCTCGAGCTTGAACCGCTCTGTTTCAATGTACCTGGTCTTCATGTCCACTTTGCCATTGTGGAATTGGAAGACAGAAATATTGCCATCTCCATCAATGGGCACGTTATTTGGATCCGGCGCGACGAACGGATCAACCATGACGCGGTAAAAGTTGCCATCAATAGCATCAGGGATCTCGCCTAGCACAATCTGGAATGGCCATTAGTTATTAGCCGCGGCCGTATGCGTATCTGTCCATTAAGCATACCAAATCTTGAATTTCTCCTTCAAGGCGGCATGGAAAATTGGACCCTGCCAGATCTAACGCGACCGGCCAGTTAGACTTGAGCCCATAGGTCCAGTCGTCAACTTCTTGGTGAAGCTGGGAGGCAGACGGAGCTGTAGCAGCCGTACTAGTGGTGTTTGAGTTGGTCGCCATGTTTGAGCAATCCCTCAAGAACTTTTTGCTCTCTAGAAGTAAACCTTTCGAACCATCGAACTACGTCGTATTATATAGGCAAATCTTGTCTGTCCTTTCCGCCAGGTTTTCAGGTGCAGACAGCACTTCCCCGCATCCTTACTAATGATTATCCCCGCGTCATGATGTAGGGGCGGACAAACCCCACAGTATTTGCGGGAAACCTCCTCTACATCCATCCCTCCGCTTTGCTCAGAGTTATGTGCCGTGGATCGACCTAGCCTATGGTAGCACTAATGGACGGCAAATCAAGCCGGCTTATGCCGGCATATTATATCGGTATATTACACTGTCACAACCCGCCTAGATTGGCGCTAAATAGGTGTAATCCAATTCGATAGGGCCGGGTGGTAGCAAAAGAGATAGCCTATTAACCAATAAGAAAGAAACTTAAGTAATCTTTTAGGGTAAGATATATAATCTAGGCAGATTATGATAACGTGCTATACCGATATAATATGCCGGCATAAGCCGGCTTGATTTGCCGTCCATTAGTGCTACCATAGGCTAGGTCGGTCCACGGCACATAACTCTGAGCAAAGCGGAGGGATGGATGTAGAGGAGGTTTCCCGCAAATACTGTGGGGTTTGTCCGCCGCGTTCTTCAATACATGATGCCTCTATGCGACTCATGAGACAGCTCTACATGTTCCTCAGTATCATTGCCACTGGATGTGGTTTCAGTTTCGGGCGGAACATTCAAGATTCGACGTCGGATAAAGATCACATCGACGATTTGGCTGGATTTTCGATGTCTCTTGTCCCAATGTTCGATTCTTTGTCAAACCGCCCACCTTTACCGGGAACAAGAATTGTCTCACAAAATGACCGGCTCATCGAGAGAATTCGAGCCATGCTTGTCCTTCGCCGTCCAAGATTTAGACAAGAGGTTGAAACTTCTCTCTCAATTGGCGCAAGAACAGATTTCGGGCTCCTTGATGAAGCCTATTATTATATAGCTCTACTACAACTCTATAAACGATCCGAAGCACCACAGACGCAAATTGCTAGTGTAGTTCAGCGATCTGTTGAGAGAATCGTACCTTGCATTGGCTCCATGAATAACGAAGCAAGGCCGTGCCTGGATGTTGCAACTTTGCCACCGCTCTTTGCTGCCGGGTGCTCCGCCACCAATGAGCACGACAGGCCACAAATTCTTGGTCTTCTTTTGCACGTGCAAGCGTGCTTTGGCATGGGTAATGTTTCATGCACATATCAATTTCTTGAATCCAGATGGGCTGCTGATAAGGAAATGAATGCACTCAAAAAAGGAGAGTCGCAAGCTTGAGGTGTTTACCATATTGATAAGCACTTGGTTTACACACCAAGTATTGACTACCGGATCTATGCTAGTTTTCTATGTTCTTCAAAATGCTGCTCTATTTTTTCAGGGTGCGTTTCTACATATATTCGAAAGGTCAAAAGATTGTTCTTGCCGTTCATTAGAGTCTGTAGCATTCTTTGATTTCTTCCTTTTTGTTTAAGAGATTTCATCTATTTAGGATATATTCAGCACTACTTCGAAGAAAATAGGCATATCAAAATCTTCTCAAAAATAGATACTGATTATCCACCATGCCTTGTGCTTGTGGACTACCGCTAGCCCTGATACGCCACTGGGGCTGCTGACGGAGTTTGATTCAGCAACATTGCGTCCTAGTCGGGGGCCTTTAGCTTCTATCACGTCTTTGTTTCGTCGTTCCTCCTATCGCGGTAGTCAGGCAAATCTGCTAGCAGGGATCACATAGATTGCATGAAATATAAGCTTTGATAAGGGCTTGAAACCTCAGAAGCGTCCTGTGTGCGATATACAAGGTCGAGCCATGAGCGCTGCCTAGAGGGTGTATCGGAATAGAGGTGAACGATCCCCCATCCTCTCCAATTCCTCATCAGAGTACTTCGTGCGGACCTCGTATTCGGTGGAGGCAGCACGGCTCTTATTGATTTTCCAAAATGCGGATTCTAGGACAAGGCACGCGACAATACCAAGACACGCAAACGCAAGCGAGACACCGAAGCCAGTGGGATACTTGGGCTTCTCCTTTTCGATGTAGATAAAACTTCCAATAATGCCACCAATGTTGCCGAGGCAGATCATGTACGCAATTCCCTGGCTTCTCTTTGTCGGACCCGCCAGATTGTTTAGCGTCCATGCGTTGCCGCCAGGGTTGATCGGATAAAACCCAATATTCGCAAGGAAAATTGCAAAGTAACAAGCTGGAATGTTCGAAGCGATGTTTTCTGCCTTCGCAAAGAGAACAGCGAATGAGATGACAACGAGCAGCTGTGCTGCAACAATGAAGGGCATCCTCCATCGGAAGTGATCCGAGAGAATACCGGAGACAAATGCGCTAATGGCCCCAACAACATAGGGCGGGACCGTAAGAAGTTGGGCCCTGCTGCTGGTATAGCCCATATTCTTGATGATTTCCGGCATCGTGAATTTCATTCCGTAATTTGGTACTGTGTTCGAGCAGTAGACTAGGGCCTGAAGATAAAGCTGCCAGTCGAGAACGACAGACTTGGCAATCTCCCACTTCCTCGACTTTTCGTCTTTTCTCACGCGTGTGCTGTTTCCATGAACTGCAAGTTGTCGAAGTTCTAGATACTTGCGTTCCTCGGACGTGAGCCACGAAGAGAGCGCCGGGGTATCGATCAATAGGCTAAAGGTCAAAACACCGGCTAACGCTGAGGCAATGCCCTCAAGGATGAAGATCCACCTCCAACCCTCGACACCGGCTACACCGTCGAGCTTCACGATCGCAAAAGCGAGTAGGCCTGAAAATGCCCCAGCCAGAGCACTTGCGGAGTAAAATAGAGCGATTCGAACTTGAGTTTCACCTGGAAGATACCAGCGCGAGATAGTGAAGACAGCCCCTGGAAAGAAGCCAGATCTATGGAAGCGAGGAGATTATATCTTAGCGAAGGGCATATTTGAGGGGTAATGTAACTTACTCAAATACGCCGAGAAGAAATCGACATGCAACGAGGCCCCCAAAGTCCTTGACAATCCCAGTCAATGTCATAACAATGCCCCACAGAGTGATAAGGGTACCGAGGTAGTGAGAGGGGCGTTTGAACTTGAGAAGAAGGGTATTGCTAGGCATTTCTTCAGAGCGGCTCTGAAGTTAGCGCCGTTCATTGGGTAAACACAGTTCCAAGAGTCTTTACCAAGAAGGATGTACGGTACAAAGAAAATCGAAAGCGCAATGTTGTATTGTGTCCCAGAAAGGCTGAGGTCTTCTAGAAGACCTTCGATCTTGGCGTTTCCTAAAGTATACCATGTCAATCACCGACCATTGATTTCTTCGGGGTAAAGACCTCCTTACCGATA
Organism: Penicillium pancosmium; assembly: GCA_031761475.1. Classification (NCBI taxonomy): domain Eukaryota; kingdom Fungi; phylum Ascomycota; class Eurotiomycetes; order Eurotiales; family Aspergillaceae; genus Penicillium; species Penicillium pancosmium. The sequence goes on along the minus strand of JAVMSB010000259.1, from coordinate 11,353 downwards.
TTGGCTCGGTCGAGGTAGGCTATGAGATAGAGGAAGGCTAGCATAGGGACGAGTCTGATATCCAACTATCAGAACGATCAGTCTTAAAGTATTGAGTGAGATAACGGTTCGAAGATTGACGGCTTACTTTCCACATCACTTTCCTTCTCTGCTCATCAGTGAAGTTGTCCAAGAACGCTTGGTCGTCATCTGAAAGAGCTGAAACAACGTCCACATGAATATAATCCTCACTCTCCTTGGTTTTGGTAGACATAATAGAGTGCCCCTGGGCGATAGGAGTTTCATATTTAGTCGACATAGTTCCCTTTTTATAAGAGTGTGTTGCCGGTTAAAGTAGTGTGACGAGCAACGGACAAAGACTTTCTTGTATTCAATCAGAAACATATTCGGAGAATAACTGGATTTAAACCAAATATATGAACTCCACTGATTCATAAAAGCCTCATAGTCCATACATTTACCCCGGTTTCACACTCCACGGGGGGAGCTTAGTTGCAAATCCAATTGTTAAGTGGCTCGGAGAGAGATTCCAGCAACTTTTCCGAGCAACTCGGTGATAGGTGATGGGGAGTATAAGTTCGGAGAAATTTTTCCGAGCGACGGATACATGACTCATCATATTTTTGGGGATTAACGTAACCCACAAGCGAGTGGGCCACCCCAAAACACATAGTGGAAGTATCCTGCCGTATCGACATGAATGTTATTTTTACTTAAATATTAGGAAGTAGGCTTCTCTTAGTCAATAAAATAACATGGCGGGATTTCAACTAATTCGGACAATTATTTTATAACATTACCATCAAATATACCAGAATTTGTGCATATCAGAGAGTTATATATAAATATCTTTATCGCCGCTGGATTTATTTCTATTACATTACGCCAAAGGACTAGTAAAACTATATAGGCTATGCCACTTGAACAATTGATTTTAAATAGATATGGCTGTTAAGATATGAAGCTGGAATTTATCCCATTTACTATGTGTTTTGGGGTGGCCCACTCGCTTGTGGGTTACGTTACACATAACTAACTACCCCTGCTTGACAGTCAGAAGTTGTTTAGGGCCCCAATCGCCCGGCAAGCTTCGTGCGCGGCCTAGGAGACTGGAACAAGTACACCTAGGAGAAAAAGAGAAGGCAGCTTAAATATTCATGTCAATCAAGATTTCACAAATTCACTGGCTTCAGTTGTTTCCATTGTGAGAATTATATCGTCCGCGAGGTGAAACACCATCAGATAATCATCCTGCCGCAGCAGGGCGGCTCAACGTAGTCATCATTTGAATGCAAATTCATTGGAGTACCAGATGTACTATTTTCGAGGATCATGGGCCTCGCGCAACTACGAAAACGGACGCTGCACTGATACGTTTGTTCACGGAACCTTTTTCTCATGTTTGGTGTTCAAGAAGAGACGCATATTCCTTCTGGATGGCTGCTCACCATTCCAGATGATTCCGGCTCGGCACGGCTTCGCGAAAGGTTGACGGGTCGACTATTGTGCTCGCAGATGCGGTATTCAGTGCGCCTGCGGTGTACGCCTTGCCAGATGATTCCAGTAAACGCCGGGAAGGTCTTCCTCTGCGGCCATAGATGGAATAGTCAAGGTCCTGCGTCGACTCTGCTTCCTGTTGGATTGGATTGAGCGGTGGAAGAATCTCGTCCATCCCTTAAGGGGACGCTTTCTCTTGTTCGTCTGGAGCCGCAGGCGACGCACGCGACGCACGCGGTGTGAGCAGTGCACCAGATGAAGTGGGCAGCAGTGTCTTCAGAAGGACAGGTGAAGGAGGAGCGTTGTCCGGGAGGTCGTTGCCTGTTCCCCGCTCGATGAGTGGCGCCATTGGGGTCCCCTTACCGAACTCCACATCATGGGAAGAGGCTGTCTTTCCTCAATAGACTTCGTCAAGCTTGTACTGGTTCGGTCCAGAGTAACCTAGCAATCGGAAATCGTATGATCTGGGTCCGAGTTTGACTCGATACTCTTTCGGGATCAGCACCTAGGCATGAGAGCCAATCCGTCTCGTAGATGCAACAGAAAGGGCGGCTTCCCATAAATGATTTCGTACGGGGCCCTCTTTTGCAAAATCGATATTGGCGCGCGCAACTTCAGATAGACCACCGTGTCTAAGAGCTCGGTCCACCAGGATGGAGGGAGTTTCGCATCGGACAGGGGCGTGTTGATCCGCTCCAGGAGAGTGCGCTTCGTGCGTTCAGCCAGTCCACTCTGCCCCTTGCAGTATCGTGGCGAGGTGTCAAACTCAACTCCCTGTTACTCGAGATATGTTCCGACTGGCAGGTATTCTCTCCCGTTGTCGGTGAAAACCCTTTTGATCTGGGCGCCGAACTTTCGGTGCACCCAGACCTCAAATTGTCGGAACTTCTGGAGCGCTTCATGCTTCTATCTCATGGAATATACTCGCGAGCCACGAGAATTATCGTTAATAAAGGTGAGAAGGTACCTGGAGTCATCTTGGCCATTGAATTTTCTATAATGTCCGAATGATCATTCTAAATATTCTCCATGAAGGCAGACGTGGCGATCTTGCACGAGAGTTCCATTTACGATTCTGCCTACCCGATATGTAGGCCGGGCACTCTGGCGTTGTAAGCAGCTTCGTCCTGGTCAGCGGTCGGTAGGGAGTGCCGGTCTGAAAATGCCTGGACCTCTTCGAGACTCGCCTCAATGGCCCGCTGCCTCCCCGTCCCGTTGAGGTGGGGCTCCACCAAGCGGTGAATATCCACCGTAATGGATTTGGTGTACTTGAACAAGCAGTCAGGACGCTGGAGGTCGCCCAACACGACATCCCAGACTGGCCTTGCTGTCAGGGAAGAGGTCATGAGGCGGTCAAGATGGTCAAGATATTCTCAGATGAGTAGAGATGGCACCCGAGATTTTGCTCTCGGGCTCATAACCGGTTTCAGTTCAGAGGAATGATTGTTGCTATTTATGTAGACGGAAACTTGAGGCTATACATATATACACAATAAGACCAAGTTGATTTCCAATGAACTTCGTTCTTCGTATAAACACCTCGGGATTAATTCAAATGGTGCTACTTGGTTTCTGATCTGCACCAGCCTCATATCACAACAATAACGACGTGTTGCTGAGTCAGCCGTAGGATAAATTTGCCTCCAATGACCTCGGGAGGTCGAGACCGTGCACTTCACGTCTGTCAACTCCAGATGGCGTCCACTTTTACTGCAATGCAGAGGAAAAATGTTACAAGGTCAGTATGCAGAAACTAACATAGAGAGCGGCGGCTTACCGGCTACCACAGGGCATGTGACACATGTAAAAGACGCAAAATAAGATGTGATGGGCAACGGCCTTGTCACCGTTGTACCCAGTCTGATATCAGTAAGTCTACCTCCCAATCAACAGTCCCAGCGGCACGAAATGCCCTCTGAATTGATACTGACAACAGTCTACCAGACTGCTCTTACCGCTCTTCTTATCACCGCGTCCAATCCGCATCGGCGGTATGTCACTCAAGGGACCGCTTCATATGGGAGGCCCTCTCATCTTGTTGGTCCATCTAACATTCGTATTAGCGCGGTCGCCAAGGGCAACGCAGACACGTCTCACAGAGTTCTGCCGCTCTCGATGAGACAATTTACCTCTCAACTCATACTTCCAGCTCTCCCAAGTTAACCCCTAGAGTGGCTGAGGATACCGTAAATTATACGGCCCAAGCTGCTGGCGATTATACAGGTGACCCCTACTTCGCATGAGCCCGTGCATGAGATTGTTAGTTCTGATCATGTGATTAGGCGATGCAAGCGTGGACTCATTTTTACGAAGAGTCTCCAGTCACTTGGCTCAAATTGGTCAAGGACTTCCTAGGAGTTTGTTCATGAGGTTTGAGGAGAATGATCATGTTCGCAAGGCAAACAATATTCAGACATTAGTACTCCCCGACAAATCTTTGGCCACAAGCTATCTCGAGGCCTACTTTGACCATGGCAATGCCACTTGTCGGTTTCTCCCTCGGGAACCATCTTTTGCGTTGTTGGATGAGCTTTACGCAAACAACGAAGAATTGTCACAAGACCATGCCAGCTCTGCCCTGATTCTCTTCCTTATCGGCACCGGGTACGTCTTATTACAATTACGCCCAGTGTCCGGATTTGTCACGCTGACTTCATAGTCTAGCTGTGTCTGGATAGCTTCGTGGAGAAATGAGCTTGTAGCGCCATGGAGAGCCAAAGCGTATGCATCAACAATGTCTTGTACGTGGAATATTCCAGATGTTGATATATTGCAGATTACCATTTCTCCAAGCTGCTGAATCTCAGCTCGAAAAGGTTGATCGAATATACCCCCCGACTCTTTGCGTGCTGCAAGCTCAGGTATTGAAGGTGAGTGTTCCCTTTACGCACTCTTGAGAATTTTCGGAATTACCCCTCATTACTTATTAGTGCCAGTGTGAGCTCGTCTTGGGTCGATTCAATAGTGCTTGGATGTCGCTTGGCTGGGCAGTCAGATTAAGCCAAATGATAGATCTCCAGCGGGAACAGCAAGTAGCGACCCTCGAGCCATTGGATGCGTTTCTCGGAAGACGTGTTTTCTGGGCTATATTTATGATCGATCGGTGAGTCATTCAAATTGATTGTAGTTCTTACATACTAATTCTGATATATTTATCTTTAGTTATCTCGCTGTTATACTAGGACGGCCTATGGCGATCCAGGAAATTGACATAACAGTCGCCCTTTCGCCGGAAATTGAGGAAACAGTATCGTGTCAGGTCGATGCTCGTGAGAAGAAGCTCTTGTTGGGGACTGTTCTCCATTACCAGTTAGTGTGCTCCCTGTATCTCGTCGCATGAACTGACCATAATGATATACAGGCTAGTAAAAATCATCGGAAGGGCTATCACTCAACTTTATCCAGCTACAGACCGGGTACAAACATCAACAGACAGAGTCATCTCGGACCTAGAATTGGAGCTTCATTTGTGGCTCCAGTCAAGTCCGGCGTTTTTCAACCCTTTGAATGAAGGCTCCACTTCTAGTGAGGATCAATTCTATGATATTCCGTGGATTTTGAAACGACAGCAGCGGACTGTCAAATCCGCATTTTTCTTTGCCAACATGTTGATCTACCGCGGCAATTTACTACGAGACTTTCGTCGCCAAGAACCTAGCACGCCTCATTCCAATCCCTTGTCTACCCACGCCAGCAAATGCGTTAACAATGCTTTCTCAATGATCAAACTCGCGGCTGATTTTGGTGTCAATGAATGCAGATACAATGGCACTTTTTGGGTATGTCTCACGATTCTCAGAATCAGTTTGGAGAGCTGACATGCTAGATTACATCTCATTTCGTCTTCTGTGCCATATCAATATTACTAGTCTACTTGACTATATGCCGAGATCCGGAACAGCAGCTCGTTGTTGAAAAAGCCGTTGAAGACGCTATGGCCTTCCATCGTCAATTGGATAGCAGTGTCAATATCAGCGCACAAAGACTTCTTGATGTAAGCGCCATTCTCCCCTTTTTTGCTCGTCCTTTTGGTTCAGACCGAGCACTGGGATTGACATCTGTTGCATATACAGGAATCGCAATGGCGAGCGCAAATCATTCGAAACATAAACCCACCCAATCCATCGGTCATGGACTCAGCTTATAAAACCCAGATGGGACCCCAAGATTCCCAAGGCACGACAATGACTGAAAGACCAAACTTTGATGGCTCTATACAAGAATGTGCGGTTTTGCCTTTAAATTCGGAGGCAGAGGTTTCCCTTGACCCAACCCAGGACATAGTAAGTCATCACTCAACATGTCAGTGAATGGAACCTTCTTTGATGTTGACATACCACAGAATCAATTGGATATCCTTGCATCAGACTCGTTTGGTACGTCCCAGGGTTTCGACATGATCATGGACATAGGGTTCGATGACATTAGGTTACTTGACACTCTCACACAACAAAGTGATCAACCTTTTTGATTGCTACTACCCTTCTTCAAAATGTACATCATTCCACCCTAGGTTAATGGCACGCACAAGAATCAATCTCACCCTGTAGAAGATGTGATTCCACCATCTACCACAAGCTTCTGCCCTGTGATGTATTGACTTTGTTGCGATACTAAGAATACTGCAGCCATAGCAACGTCAACGGAATTACCCATTTTGCCCATTGGAACAGCGTCATGCCGTTTCTTGACAAAGCCGGCCTGATCACCAGCAGCGTACTTCTCCGCCAGAACTTTGACAAGCGGTGTGTGCATTAGCCCCGGTACCACGGCGTTCAAACGGATGTTCTTCGAGGCGTATATGACCGATGTGGCTTTAGTAAACTGGATGACTGCGGCCTTGGTGGCTGCATACGCAACCTGGGGTTTACCGATATATCGAAGACCGGCAATGGAGGAAATGTTAACCACGGTACCGGAGTGCTGCTTCTCCATTATGGGAAGTATATAGTGGCAAGTCAAATAGACAGACTTCAGGTTGATGTCAATCTGAGCATCCCAGACTTTCTCGGTCATTTCAGCTGGTCCGCCAGGCTCGGAGCGTCCCACATTGCTAAGGTAAGAGAACGAACACGTATTACAAGAATGTTGATGTCAAATCTGCATAGGGGTTGTCCTCTACTCACTTGATCAGGATATCAATACGCCCATATTTATTGACGCACTCTTTGACCGCTTTCTCAACATCCTCATTCACAGTGACGTCGGCTTGCGTCACGGTTACTTCCCCTCTTTCGACACCGATGCGATTCTGTGTACGCCGCGCCGCCTCGAGGTCCAGGTCACAACCAAATACTTTAGCGTGTTGGGACGCCAGAAGGCGAGCTATAGCAGCCCCGTTTCCCCACATGGGGTCATCAGAGTCGCCGGTTTGACCGATACCCGTGACTATTGCATATGCGAATAGAAAATTAGCGTTTGGCAACACACCCATATGACAAAATTCTAAAAGGATAACGATTCCAAGCTTACGGAAAACCACTTTGTCTTTCAAATCAGCATAATGCACTCCATGGAACTCTTCTGCTAGAGGGAGGGCATAATGCTTCCCATCAGCTGTGCCAGATGCCGTATGATGAGTGGAGCCCGACATATTTTTATGTTTTGATATCGGTCTTCACTGTTCACCTTTACGAAAAGGTGAAGTGGAATGGGTAGAAAAAATTATAAGACTTCGGTAGCTGTCAGTGATGACTTGCGTTGAATTCGGAAATGTTGAATTCCGTACCCACTCTAACCATTTATTCCTGCGCCAATCGGAGCGATCACAGGAAAACTCGGAGTTGATCTCGGAAATCTTTTTGTTAAATCTATCGGTCCCCTCAGTACCAAATGCCTTCAATCCGAGGCAATAAAATTGCTATATCATTCAACTATTGTACCAAGGGTATGTTTACGTCCATTCATTCTCGAGTCTTGGAATCATGTCTTTTCATGTTCACATAGACAAGCCCAATGAGGCGACTCCTTGCGCAGATCCCAGCTCCGACTACGATCTTTCGATCCCTATCCCTCCGAATTCAAGTGGCCTACGCCAGAGCTTAACCTCATATGGAGATGCTCATTTCTCGCTCTTTCTCAGAAAGGTTTTTATCAAAGCCCTTGGGTATAGCGAGGATGCTCTGTCTCGTCCAATCATTGGAATTGTCAATACGTACTCCAGCTTCAACCCATGTCACGCTAATATCCCTCAACTGGTCGAAGCTGTGAAGCGTGGTGTTCAATTGAATGGTGGCTTGGCCATTGACTTCCCGACTATTAGTATCCATGAATCTTTCTCGTCGCCTACGAGCATGTATTTAAGGAACCTCATGAGTATGGATACGGAGGAAATGATCCAGGCTCAGCCCTGCGATGCGGTTGTACTCATTGGAGGTTAGTCCTCCCATTGCATGTGGAAAAAGCCATTTCGATAGCATTGTATACTAACCTATTCCTAGGTTGTGACAAGACGACTCCCGCGCAGCTTATGGGTGGGCTCTCTGCCAACAAACCGATTCTCCACTTGGTCACTGGTCCTATGATGCCCGGAAGTCATAGGGGAGTTAGACTTGGAGCATGTACTGACTGTCGCAATAATTGGGCGAGTTATCGGGCCGGCACCATGGACATCGAAGAAATATCAGCCATCAACAATGAGCTAGCCCCTACCGTACGGTCGCAATTCTTCCCCCTCACCAATCAGACGAATAGAGGCTAATGAATGGTAAAATCTGAAGGCCGGAACTTGTGGCGTGATGGGTACAGCGAGCACAATGGCCTGCATCCTAGTCGGGCTTGGTCTGATGCCATTTAGTGGCGCTTCTGCTCCAGCTGTTTCGTCCGCTCGGCTACGCATTGCAGAAGAGACTGGTGGCAATGCTGTCGCTGCGTTAAAAAGAGATCTCCGACCTCAGCAACTACTCACACGGGAGTCATTCTTGAACGCTATTACAGTCCTGCAAGCAATCGGTGGCTCCACAAATTGTGTGGTACATCTAATGGCCATCATCGGGCGACATCTTGATACTGAGCTTGTCAATTCTATCAACCTGGATACCATCAACGAAATTGGACGTAAGACACCTTTGCTGGTAGATCTGAAGCCAAGCGGTGATAATTACATGACCGATTTCCACAATTCTGGGGGCATGCTGGCTTTATTGCGTGAACTTAGGCCGCTTCTCAATCTAAATGCAGGGACGATCACAGGAAGAACGCTCGGTGAAGAACTTGACAGGGCACCATTTATCAGGGTCCCAAGACGACTCAGCTGCATCCAGCCCTTTAATGAGTCTCTTTACCCAGCATCCTCCTTGGTTGTCCTCCGGGGCAATCTAGCACCTGGTGGCGCGCTCATCAAAGCGAGCGCCTCAAAAAACCGGTGTCTTCTCAATCATTCTGGCCCAGCCGTGGTGTTTGCAGGATCTGCAGACATGGCCGAACGTCTTGATGATCCTAATCTTGAGGTGACTAAAGACAGCGTATTGGTTCTCCAAAATATCGGGCCTATCGGAAATCCCGGAATGCCCGAAGCTGGCATGATCCCCATTCCGCGGAAGTTAGCAAGCAATGGAGTATTGGATATGCTTCGTATTTCAGACGGAAGGATGAGTGGCACGGCAGGAGGGTCTATCGTCTTGCACATATCCCCAGAGGCTACAGACCCTAGCTCTGTACTTGGTGTCGTAAGAGATGGAGATATTATCACATGTGATGTACATAGGTGCATACTACAAGTTGAGGTGTCGGATGAAGAGATTGAGAAGCGGATCAAACAGAAGAAAGCAAGAGTTGAAAGCAGCCGTCAGGCTACAGAGAGCGGAGTACAGCCTCCATGGGTTACTAGGGAGAAAATGAGGGGTTATCGGGGACTGTACATGCGGTCTGTGTTGCAGGCAGAGAAGGGGGCTGACTTCAACTTTCTGAGAGCATCTGGCCCTAGTACAACCCCATTGCTGTGCCAAAACCAGCCCGCTCACCGGTAACACCGGTTTCCTCCGTAAATTAACACACAAATGTCTTTTCAGCTTTTCCCGTTCTTCCAACCTATTGTATCCCACCTTCAAGATGCCAATGCTTCGGTTTTGGTTTACAGGGTAGGCTCAATTGCCGACGAATCTATATTACCGTGGATTGGAGGCAAATCTCGCAACTTGCTTCTCTATTTGCCTTCTCCTATGTTTCTAAGTCTGCTTGTTGCCAAGTCATCTTTATCAATAGCTCGGCTGTTGGCCGTAGTCAAAATAAGGGGAGCCGTCAGCGATCCGGATACTTCGCATTCATTTCGTATAATGCGCTCCACTACAGACCTCAAAAGGTTCTAGGTGCTTTCCGAGAATGTATGCACGTCGACCCGGAGGCCACGTTGTGATATGAGGCTGGTGCAGATCAGGAACCAAGCCGAACCATCGGAATTAATCCTGAGATATCTATACGAAGAACCAAGTTGATTGGAAATCAACTTGTTCTTCTCGTTGTATATATACAGCCTAATATTTCCCTCTGAACAATAATAAAATTCATACCTCGCCAGTCATATTGTTTTTCCGAAAATGGCCCATTCCTCCCGCCGGCGCACACGCCAAAGCGTGCCGAATGAAGCGGACACTACACCTTTGCTCGGTCAGGCCAGCAGAATCCAGTCACTGCGGGGAATCAGGGCTACTACCCGTAACAGAAGCCGTCACGAAAATTCAAAGCCGGAATCCTGGCGAATTCAACCACCCAGTGCTGATAGAATCAATCGTCCACGAACTCGCTCGGGTTACTCTATCAAAGCGTCTTCGTGGCGGCATCCATGTGAAAGAGGCTCCGATAAGTACAAGCATGAGTGTTTAGCAGCTCAGCGTGAGCGAATGCGATTGGGCTGGATGCAACGGCTGCGTCGCATGCCCCATCGTCAGCAGAGCGAGAGACAAGGGTGGTCATTTGTGTGATACAGTAGTGTATCAAAACATTGCCTGTGGCTCACAAGAGCCACAGGCAATGGTTAATTTTGCTAGTGTAAATGAAACTGTGCTGGGTGAATAAATCCAGTCCCTTTTCCGCGATAGACTTTCTACTAGTACAGCGCACCCACGGCCAGGCATCACTCGTAGCGCAGAAGAGCACATGCCGCGGAGCAGGATAGATACAGCGTACGTGTCATTGTAGTTTGAACAGCCGTTGAGCCGCCTAGTTCTGATACATGTACAACGTTTTTCTCAAATTTTCTAGTCTCATCTCCACATACATGTATTGTAACAATCACGCGAGCCCTGCTTCCACCAAAAATTGGAAAGAAGCGACATCTCGCAAGAACGGGGAGCAATGCTACCGTAAATTGCCGGCAAGGACATGTACGTAGACGAGAAATTGACCAGAGCTCGTGCATGGAAAATCTTTCATCAAGACTAAACTCTCTATCACGAAAGCTGATGCAAAGCAGAACAGCAGCTCGGATCAGTGAATAGGCACATTGTCCAGGCTCCGCTACTGCTGCCGTTTTCTCTTGTCCTACTCCGTTTCATCACCGACCCTCTCTTTTCTGACCCCACCTGATTTTCGTGACACAATATCTTGCCGACTATGCCTGGCAAAAAATGAGGTCTTTCACCGGGTCCGTTGAACAACGAGCGCACCGCCAGATCCCACTCGTATAGCCCCTGAACACGACTATAAAACACAGCATCACGACAATGGCAGAATCCAATAGCCAGCATGGATATCCCAATCGATCCCGCCCTCGCGGAGCAGTCACAGGAGCTTGGAGCGACGTCTACTGCACCCGTGGTCGAGGATGACGCGACGCGCGCTTCCGAAGCCACTCCACCGGTAAGGCACCACGTGACTAAAATCGCGCACGCGCTCACCCCCAGCCTCCCTCGCAGCCCCC
>JAVMSB010000258.1:0-47569 GCA_031761475.1 Penicillium pancosmium | reverse complement strand
GTCGGGGGTGGAGATGGGGGGAGGTGAGGTTGATGACGGGGGAGCTCTGAAGGACGCGAGAGCAGCTCGGATGACGCCGCACCGCTGCCTGTTTGGTCGATCTCGTCCTTCGACTTCGTTCCATTTCACCCCCACACTTTCACCCTCTCCCATTCCCACGAAGTTACTCTACCCGTTTCGATTTTTATTCTATTGTCATTTCTGATACGAAGTCCCCAAGAGCTCAAACTTAATAGAGTGCGACCATGAGTGCCCACGTCGTAGTGATCGACGCGACGGCCAGGCGGGCAACGGTCAAGACGACCCCCTCCAAACAGATGACAGATATATTACAAGAAGCATGCAGGAAGCTTGGATATAATTCGAGTCAATACGGACTGAAGTGAGCCCACAAAGACCATCTTCGCAGTCCCTTCATAGGCCATTCATCCTCAATACTAACCAATCTCATCTCGATAAGGCACAATCGCAGACAGCTAGACCTGTCTCTGACCTTTCGTCTCACCGGCCTAAGTACAGGTGCGAAGCTCGAACTTGTGCAGGTATCTAAATCTCCCTCGGTCGTCACAGTCGCCCTCCAACTCCCAGAGTCCGAAGCCCGCGGGGCACCAAATGGTCGTATATTGGACAAGTTTCCGAGCACAACAACTCTTTGGCTGGTACTACGCAAATTTGAAGCAGGCGTGGCAGGAAGTGCGTCGGTGAGGAACCTCACAGCTCGCGGAGTGCCAAGCGCTTCGGCTGGAGATGGTGATTCTGCACGTTTGTTTTATGAAAGCCCAGTTCTTCAGATTTTGGACCGTGAACTGTCAAGCTTTACCGACCTTCAGAAATCACTTGCGCAACTTGGAATTAACAGTGGTAACATTCTCATGAGGTTGAGCTTTCGACGAACGGAGGAACCTATAGAAGAGGCGATGGTTAAGATTGGCGAATACTTCAAGGCATCCGGGGATGATACCCCGGCCCCAACTCCGAACCAACCACCCGTTCCATCTGCGGCAGAGGGACAGAATGAAGATACGCCGGAACCTGCCCAGCCTGAAACTTCCAACCAGTCAGCTACGCCTGTATCAGCTGGGCAAGATGAATCACCTGCAGATGCCCCTCCTGTACAACCCACTTCAGCTTCAACCTCAGGCCGATCAATCACTGTCTTCTCCCCACCGTCAGCAGATACACCATCGTCCGCCCAAATACCCTACAACGAAGCAGACTATATCCCCTCGGTGGAGCATGCAAAAGCCCATCAACGACAACTGAATCAATCCTCTCGCAACCAGCGTCTTCTAACCGATGCCGAGCTTGCAGCTAAAGCAACCGCAGAGGAGAAACGACGCTCGGAGATCCACGAAGTGGACGTGAAAGTACGCTTCCCAGATCAGAGCCAGGTGGTATCTAAGTTCGGACCTGAAGATACGGGAAAGTCGCTTTATGGATTCGTCCGTAGCTGTCTTGGTCCAGCATACAAAGGCGAGAACTTCGGTCTCAATGTATTCGTCAATGCGACACTGGGGCGCCCTGGACATTCAAGAGCCATCCCCGAGTCGGATAAGCGCTTGATCAAAGACTTGGGGCTGGCAGGTCGTGTACTTGTCAATTTCACCTGGGCTGATGCTACAAGTGAAATTGCCCAACATCGCCGCACAGATCTTCTACGCCCCGAGCTTCTTGACCAGGCCCGTCAAATGAAGATTGAACAACCTTCGGAAATTGCAGAGGAACCTGCAGCGGATGCCTCATCCTCCAAGGCCACGGCTTCTAGTGGATCGGGGGAAGCTACGAAATCCTCCGGCTTGCGGAAGAACGGCGGTGTACCTAAATGGTTGAAGTTACCTGGAAAGAAATAAGCCACTCGGACGAGCTGAGTATTTCTATGAGTGATGTGGATGATATTGAATGACACGTGACTGAGTGATGACATCTCAATGCATTGATTGATAGACCAGAAGCTAGACTTACGAGTAGCTGGATGAATGCAGTATTTGAGAAATATCAGTGACTGAGATAAGAGTCTGGCCATTTTCTGAATAGAAAGCACCATATCAAATGTACCTCAACTAGGCGTATGCTTAAATCGACCGGATGCTCGTTAGACTGACACGATTGCTAGTAGTCCAGGGTCCAGAGCGGAGGAGAGCCCAGAACAAACCTTATACAAGGAACAAGTCCAGACCATGAGAGTGCACTCTCCAACGTAACTACGAACAGCATGCAATATATGAATGAATTGAACAAAATAGTTTTCATTATGGTTTCTCTTCCTAGTCAAAGGGAAGGGATCCCACTTTTGCCATCCCCATCATCCACCGGAAGTCACAAAAAACCCCATGTATTCCGATTCGCAAGGCCATGCGCTAATAGGCATATGCGAAAGCTTTCTTTTTTCATTCGTGTTCCCTTGCGCGCGCCAGGTATTCGAGTCGTTATTCGAAGATTGGAAAAAAAGTTTTAAACGGAATGGAGCATTTAGTGGCCCTGGACACGGCGGGCCTCGGCGATGACGCGCTGCATGTCCTCAACCTTGCGCTTACCGCGGACGAAGGTACCGAGCTGGGTAGATATGTTAGCGTTGGGGTTCGTTGGGCAATGATCGTGCTTGTATGTTGCCGGATCAAATGTGGCACATGTGATGGAGAAGATCTCTGGAGGGTGCAGACGAAGCGCAGGAATCATGTGGACCAGCCCGTTCCGATTTCAGAAACAATCCGAAACCGAGCGGCAAATTCCCAGATATCCATAGCATTCAACACTTCCGACAAAGTCGTCCACCAAATGACCAATTCGATCGACACAGATATCAAGACGGGGCAGAATAGACGTACGCGCTTCTTAGCGAGCTTGCGGGCACGCTTGTCCTGAGTGTTTCTCAGGAGCTCAATGATGCGGCGCTCATAGGGGGCAAGGCCAACGACCTCACGGGCAACCTCACGGACGAACGCAGTGCGGCGAGAAGACTGGCCCTTGGTACGGCTGATCTTGTTCTTGGGGGTGTTGAGGGGAGTGGTTTTCTATAGTGGAGCAAAAGTCAGTTCATCTGAAAAATTCAAGATCCGTTCGCCATCATGTCGATCCCTGGCACTGTCTGGTCTTTTGGTAGTCGATATTGTTCTTTCGCATTTCGAGGTTGAGCCGGGGGTTCATGTCGATGGTTGTGTTTTGCTTTCTGTTCCATGCTCGTCTGATCAATCTTGAAGTTTTGCTCCACCGCAATTCTCGTCGATTGTTGCTGCGTTCCCTCTCTTTCCTTGACCTCTAGGACACTGTGACGGTCCTATTTGCTTCCCCAACGACTGCTGAATAGACTGGCGACCATTTGATGGAGAACCCTCGGCTCGAATCGACTCGGTGAAAAAAAACTTCGATCGGAAAAGACCAGACGACGGGGTGACGGGATGACGGCAGGGGAGAGATAGGATGCACGTACGTGGCCACTGTTGGTGCCAACAATGATACCGGTGCGTTCCTGGGCCATTTCGACGGTTGGTGGCTGGACGGGTTGGCGGTGGTTGTCGTAGGAAGGGAATGAAGACACTCGTGTGGAAATCCCCTAGTCTTTGCGGAACCGCACAATCGGAGTCTTGGCGGGCGTTGGTCCGTAGGCGAAGGGTTAGGGCTTAGGGCAAGTCAGCTGCCGCTCCCGCTGCTGCTCTTTCCAGTCACTAGTCACGTGATTGGAACAGACTGGCGTGGATCCCTGTTCCTAACTAGGATTAGCGTAAGTCTCGATAAGACGAAACTTTAGGGTACTCGTATACTAGCTCCCGGCCCGTTAACGAGGTTCGTCTATGTCAACATATAAGAGAGCATTAATGATTACACTACCGGAAGTGATCCTTCAGAAACTACTAACTAGAGTAGTACTAGCATTTCAATAGTAATTCTTGTCTCTGCTAGCTTTTTCATGCTTCTTGTCAACATGAGTCAAGTCATTTAACTACATACAAACGCGCTCACAACTTGACCGCCATCACACCTTCGAGCGCTGATGACCAGCTCTCCATCAATGTATGACAGGAAATTTCAAGACTAGACATGTCCAGGCCCTTCTCGAGGGTATCCTGTAGCTCCTGATCATACTTGCCAGACTCATTCCCATACAAAATCGAGTCTACCAACAATCCAAGCAGGCCCGGCGCAAGAATATGCGACTTCAGAGAGCGCGTGTTAGCGCGAATCAGTTCAAACACTTCAGGTACGAGAGCGGACAATCGCTCAATGCGCTCCTTGGGCAACTTGACAGTCTTGGATACCTTCCGAGAGGCCAGAGAAGTCAGCTGCGATGCTGCCTTGAGAGATTCGAGAATCGTAAAAACGGAGTGCTGATATCTCCAAGTAGGACCAGCTGGAGTCGCGGGTTGGAGATATAAAGCAGTCCTCGTGATCAGAGGGGAAACCTTCTTCTCATCAAGGGTAAGGTCACTCTTTTTCAAGTTCAGCCAATCCTCCAACTTGCCGAGTGCATTGTCAGCCTCCTCGGACGAAGTAGCCTTCGAGCCTGCCATGAAGGTTGCTACCTTGAGTAGCTCCCAGTTAATCAAAGCTACTTCTTTCTCGATGGGTGTTTGATCCGTTGCGGTATCAGAGGGTGTGCTGGCGGCGGACAGATCCATATCAGGGGTTAACGACCGCTGCACGGCGACTCCTTTCAACACGCTAAACAGTTGGTCTGTGACCTGGGCTGCGGCCAACCAGTTTGTCTAAACAAGATAGTTAGCTAACATTTTCGGAACCCCATCGATATCGTAGGTAGCATACCATCGGCTTTGGGCCTACTCGTAGCCGCTCTTCGAAATCAGGTTTGCCAGGGAATTCGCAGTTCATGTAAACCGATGAGTCACGTTGATCCGCAGCCGGAGAGGTATCGCGAGCTATTTTGAATCAGTATCTGCACGAGTATTTGGGAGACGTCGTTACAACTAACCAATTTTATCCCACATTACGGTGGAGTCCCCTCCAACCAGTCGTTGTGCGCGACGAACGTCCAAGGCATACATTCTGCGGCAGATGCTCTTAGACAAACGGCGCCCAAGCTCAACAAGCTCTTTGGTATGCACATATGCGCCCTGGTTCAGGCCACTTGTCCGGTATCTCGATGTGGAAATTTCGGCGCCACGGTAAAACTTGAGACCTGCGACCAATGCTGATTGCGGGTCAAAATCCTTGTACTCTGCGCCTTCAATGGGAGGAGCAGAATGAGGGTGGATGCTCGCAAGACGGGTGAAAAAATTATGAGCAACGGATTCGTATTGCATGTGTTTGATGGACATTTTACTGAACATGCTCAATGCCATGGAGCCTGCCCCAAGAAGAGAGTAAATTCGGAGCAGGAAGAGCTGGGCAGGATAATTGTGTGGTGAGCTTTGAATTAGATGCTCTAATATTCCAGAGGCCCGAATAAGAGCCGTCTCGGGAACACGAGCCTGGTTTTTTTCGGTGCTTTCTGGCTGTAGGATGGCCATAGCTGCGAGAAGGCACAAGTCATCTCTAGGCTGGCTCTCGATTGTGGCAGAGTCGTTGTCTGTCGATTCCGTTTTGGTTTGGCGAGAGCTATCATAGAGTTTCATGCATCGCGCAACAAATTCGTCGACGGTTTTCTTTGATGCGTTTTCGGGGGCTGATATACACAGACAATATTCCAGCTTGAGAGCGTTGATTTCGGGTACCAGTGTCTAGAAAACACTTAGTCTCGATCAGGCAACGATTGATTAACACGGGAACTTACCTTGCCACCTTCCTTGTTGTCTCGGATATATTTGAGCATCTTCTCCATACCCTCTTTGTCCTGTCCTACAAGCTTTCGAACGTCTTGGAAGGCATAGAGCTTATGGATATGGTTATCGATGAAGTGCTGGCAAACAGCAAGCCCGTCCTCGCCGCTCTGTTCCAAACCACAGTTGACAATATCAACACGAACTAAGCAAGCATTTCGAGATTTAGGTGCGAACCCAAGGAACTGATCGACCAGTTCTAATGCCTCTTTGACGATTCTAGTGGGTCATATATGGTCAGTCCGGCGTCGGAATTTTTCTTGAAACTCCATGCACTTACCCAGGTCTTGTCGAGTTTGAGGTTGCCTCGTACAACAAGTTCCAAAGATTCCAGTCGTCAAGCTCCAACAACTGTTTCCGGCCACGTTCATCTTCGCTGGGAACTGTCAAAAGGCTTTGGACGAAAGTAAATGCCTCATCCCACATGTTGCCTGCACCCACAAAACTGGCGATCTTGAGACCGATGAACGTCGAGTCCCCCCGAACGATTCGGGAATGAATCCCAAGGTTTTCACTGTCTAGTATTTGCAAGGCTTCCTCATGGCGACCCTGTGATGTCAGGATTTCAATGAGTAGACGCAGCTCTTCCGGCTTTTGAATAGCTCTAGGCTGGCTCAGGAGATCTGTCTAGAATGGACGAAAGAAGTTCAAGTTAGACATGCAAAGCCGAAGATCAAAGAATTAAGCTTACCGGCCCAGCAGGAACATCAGCCCCCGCCTTGGAGATCATGCGGTATGATAAGGTTCCGAATAGCTTCTTTTCCGCCTCGGAGCTTTCATCGTCGACTGCCACCATATGCGTCAAAAATATGGCCCAGAAATAATATGCCCGGTTCTTAGGGAAGTTCTTTTGGAGACTCATAGCGGCCTGACGAGAAATCCACCACTGGTCAGTACTCTGAGCGAAACTTTGGATATTGCGATTCTTAATTCAGACTGACCTTCTGCGCCGACTTCCAATCGGAATTCTCATATGCAAAGTTGAACCATTTCGTCTGAATGTTCAAGTCGCGAGGGCTCGCTTTCGCTGCCCTTTCCCAAAGACTATTCCTGACATCCCGATATCCGTCCAATCTTTGCAGCGATTCGAAGAGAATTTCTAGAGTTTCTAGTTCGGTGATAGCTGGCTCTGCATTGCATAACTCGAGTGTCTCGGTAGTACCGCGCTGGCGATGGGCCTCATCCGCATGTCTGAGGAGGATTTGTGCTTTCCATGCCTAGAGGACATGTTCTTAGCCACATGTGGAGAGGTGGTGGAGTTTAAAGTCGATGAAGACAACATGAGACTCACCTTTAGAAAACGAGTATCCTCGCCCTTCTTCATGCGCTTCTCAATTAGCTGCAAGGCTTGCTTCAGATTCTGCCCGTCAATAGCATCTTGAATCTGGTGATTGCGCCGGGAAAACACCTGGTCATTGGCTGGCGCCATGGCGACAAAATTCCGACGGGACTATGATTAGCCAGAAGAGCACAACAGACGACAGTCTCTCGTGCTGAGATACAGCAGATCAGCTTGAACGTGGGGGAGTACAGGTACTTTTCGTGGTCGGCGTTGGCGGGGAAGCAATTCACACAAAGGCGGTGTGTTGTTGGTGGGGGAAGGCGCGAAGCACTGTTATCTACTACAACTAGTACTACCAGTCACTATCCAACTAGCACTACTCTCTACCTGGGTACTTTTCATTGGACTTCCAAGGTTCAAGTTCAATGCTCCGAGTCCGAGTACTACTCATAGTACTGGATTACTTCACTGCCTGCTCTTTGGATTTGTTGGAAATGTACCCATCCTGCTTATCATTATCAGTCCTTGTCGTTACCGAACTATATACTTATCTAGTAGTACTAGTACGAAGTATGTCGTTTTTATCATGGCGCAGATATACTTCCGCCCCGAAATCATGATCATGCTGGTCCTGGAGAACTTCCAAGGTTGAAGTTGGGTCGATTGGAATGAATAAATAATAATGATAACAAAACAGAAAATTGTCACGGATTATACAAAAGGCTCCTCGAAAGTTCCTCGGACGCCTTGAAGGCCACAAATTGTCATAGAAGATCGCTCAGAAAAGATGATGTGCTTGTCAAGGTATGGGCATTGCGAAAAATGTCGAAGCATGAGCAGACTTGCTTGGTTCTTACGAGCAGTTGCTGTCCATTTTTCATGGCCCTCGCAGATCAAACTTGGTGTATATCATTTGGTTGTGCCTCAATCGGACTGGTTGATTCCTTTCTTCTGATTCAACTGTTGTTTGGTTAGCAAGATGAGTTAGGTTCGAGGGATAAGTGGACTTGCCCAGTTCTTTTTGCAGTCACGATATGCTCTGGAAACACAAATGATCAGCACGGGTTCTTTGACAATCAAAGACGACGACAGGAAACCAAGGCGAAGACAAGAACCCAAGCCAAGATGTGTGCTGAGGAAATAAATTTGACTGAAGGAGAGAGGCAATCGCCCGAGAAAAAAAGAAGAATAAGCATACTGGAAATAGTCACCACACATCTCGCGATCAAAATTGTTGCGCTTCAAGCACTTGAGACTTCGGTCGGCGAAATCTTGACAGGGGTCGTAAAATTCGCTCGCTGGCTTACTAGAATAATAAAGTCAGTATTCTGTTGGCTTTGAAACCAATAGGATGACATGGCGAGCGGATTGGTGCAGACAGAAACACGTTAGTTGCTCTGGAATCTTGCCAGCGTCGGCCGGCAGCGCGGCGCGGGTCCCCTAGGAGTTCTCACTGCCACGGAATAGCAAGAGGAGGCGAGGACTCGCTCGGGACCCTAGGAAAGGGGTCCCGAGAAGAAAGATATACTCACTGTGTAAATTTTCGCTCTGCCTTCTTCCAGGTCTTCTCGGGGCCTTCTTCGGGTGTGGATCTTTCCGGCATGATTGCTCTTGTTTCGATGTCTTTGATCTGACTCGAGAATAGTGAAGGGGAGGAGAGGGTCTTCAAAGGAACGGCAAGAGCTGCTCCAACCGAGACTCAGATGAATTGTTGAGGGAGGCTGACGATATGCCGAGGATTGATTGGAGATCGGAATGTCAATCTTGCTCCGCGAAGGAGTGCGGATCCGGTCTTGGCGTGGAGCCGCAGCTAGCTAGTATTGTATGTCGCTTTAGGTGAGGATGCTCAGATACTCACAGACCAAGGTATACGTAGATAACATTCAATGTAGTAGTAAGGGAGCAGTTTGATCAAAGCAATAACTTAAGTAGAAGAAGAATAACAGGAGACGAAAGTTAGATACCGGAAAATGCCTAAGTTGATGCCATCCACGTAAGGCATTAACAATACTAGAACAACCCTGGTTCGTTACACTTTACATACTACTACTAATAGCAGTAATATTTCCTCATGCAGATTATGATTGCGGATATAACGGTTGTCAGTAGGAAAGATAATTCAATATTTTGTCATCTACGTGAAAAAAAATTTAATTTGTTTAATCTGTGAATAGATTCCCAAAGATTTTTAAGGTACAACTTTGAAAACAGCGGAGCATAAACTATTATTATTGAGATCGTATTGAGATCTGCCCTGTTATTCAGATTATCACGTGAATCAATGTATCACATTACACAGCATACGGTGTCCAAGTGTTAAAAAGAAAGGCTTATTCTAGGCACAAGGAGTGCGGGTGTTGTTGCATACTATGTAGTAATGTTGTCGGTATAAGGTTATTCGAACTCAACACTGGAGGCCACACTAAGTGCCGAGTGAGATCAGGTAGTGTAGTGGTATGAACATAAAAGCAGCCAGTGACAAATTTCAGGGGACTGAGATCCTTCATAGCCATTTCATTGAATGATAAGCAAAATGATGCAGGTCACATGTTCCTGTCCAGGAACCGATGACATAATCTCATGCCTGAGGCACTTATTGATTATTGACAGCTGCTTTGTTTCCCCTGTTAGCTTTCTAGGATCGGAGAGAATTTCTAGAACCGAATCGTTCTGTATCGCGAGACTAAATTTTCCACCCCAAGGCCCATTTGACCTGCCTTTTGGTTGGGACCGCCTGATGGTACCCATTTAACCGCGGTCCTCGCCACTTTTGGGAAACTTTTCCTCTCCACCCCCACCGCATCCTCACGGGTTTCGCGCCACGCGCCATAGCGTTGTCAACGCGACCTTATACATGCTCGAGCCGCAGTCAAACTGATTGTGCATAACAACGGTCTTCCAGACCTGCAAAATGGCGGGTGGAAGCGATGTTGGGACAGAGATATCTGGGGTAGGCTTCCTTTGGCCGTTGCCAGGACCACAGGATCAATCGCTAACGCGTCTATAGCTTGTCAATACTTTACAGGGACATGTCGATGATATCCGAAGCCAACTGCAATGCGGTATCTGCATCCGCCCTCTCTACGAGCCTTTCACTCTTGCCTGCGGTCATACTTTCTGTTACTCGGTATGTTCTCCATGCCCGTTCATTACCGACAATGGGGTTGCTAATATTTACAGTGCTTGGACTCATGGTTCGCCGGGGGTAAATCGAAGAGAACATGCCCGGATTGTCGAGCACCCGTCAAAACACAGCCTGCGCCGGCATACCTAGTATGTACCCACTACGAAATGTTTCGGTATACAACGCTGACATTTTTTTTGCTATCTTTAGGTACGGACAGTGGTGCAGATGTTCACGAGCCGCGCGGAGCTCCTCGACAAAGGCGAAACTACAGCAGATCACTTATCACATCGAGAAGAGGAGTCTGAGAGACTGGATAAAGATAAAGCGAATACGGATCCGCAACACGGGGGTCTTTTCAGAGGCCTGTTTAAAGAAAAAGTGCAAATACTGCCGCCTGTTACTGATTTGGATGATGGAGTTATGCGCTGTCCAATATGCAGCTGGGAGCTTGGCGATGATG
Organism: Penicillium pancosmium; assembly: GCA_031761475.1. NCBI lineage: Eukaryota > Fungi > Ascomycota > Eurotiomycetes > Eurotiales > Aspergillaceae > Penicillium > Penicillium pancosmium. The sequence continues at coordinate 36,929 of JAVMSB010000258.1, read as the reverse complement.
AGTCTTGCGCGGGCTGCGGATACACATACCCCGGAGAGTCGGATGGAACAGACTACACGGATGAAGACTCAGATGACCTTAGCGGCACAGAAAACTATGACTCACTCATAGATGACGAAGCCGACGATGACGGGTTTGGAGATATTGAGGATGACGATCCGGTTTGGGGAGGCTTTGCGCTCCCAGGCTCTTTCCCGCGGGATCTCGGAGCAGCTCCTCCTGCTGGGATAGCGTGGCATGATGGCCTCCCTCCTTTCTATCAACCAGGCGCTCCGTGGCCGCCCAGGGGGTATGAACATCCTCCTCTACCCCCTCCGCCCGGGGTCATACTTACCGATCCGAGCGAATATGACGAACACTACATTGATGATGAGAACGAGTACGATGAACAGGATTCATTTATCGACAACGAGGAGCATATGGACCGCGAAGACGATGGCTCTCAGTCTGAACATTCGACGGTGATGGAATCTAGCGGTGGCTGGCAGGCTGGGAATTCGCGAAGACCTATCGTTCTTGATGAAACCATCTTAAGTGACGACGAGGAAGATGAAGAAGATGACGATGAAGACGAGGACGAGGAGGACAGCGTGGCCCGGCGACCTCCCCGTCGTCTTATTGGAAACTTTTCAAGCGACGACGAAGAAGAAGAAGAAGAGGAAGAGGAAGAGGACGATATGGACGAGGATGAAAGTAGTCTCGTGGGCCCCGGAGGACCATGGGGAATACCCACTTCACACGGAGACTCATATCACGATGCACCGTCGTCTCCAACACACACCGAGGAGACTGATGACGGAGAAAACCCAGAACTCGATCTAGCCCCTGGACGCCGATACTATCAGAATGTGGTGGAGGACTCCGAGGAGAGCGAATCGTCAGATCCGAGTTCCCCACCTCCACGTAGGCCTACTCGGCCGGTAGGAAGTACAGGTGTCACTTTTGGAAATGCGATTACCATCGACGACTCTGAAGAAGAACAGCCAGTTGGCCCCGTCAGAAGACAAGTACAAAGACGGCAACCCAGGTACTCACCATATTAAGCGTGAAAAGACTGTGCCAACAAGAGGCCTCGATCTTGCTTCAACATTACCCTGCATTCTCCGGTGTTATTTCTGTTATTTCTTTCTTGATTTCAAATAGCGCGGCGCCCCGGATACATAGAAAGTGGATCGGCGCTCTTTTACTTGCAAAACTCGACTTTTGCAGATGAGGTTATCGGACTCAACTGGCAGTGACTTGAATGGCTGGTGCTTCCCATCTTGAAAAAACTCCTTGGATTACGCTTTAATCATGGCTTCCTCCCCTCCTACTTCGTCTCCTGCATTTCCCCTACCATGGCGCCCAGCACCTCTTTCTCTACTATTTACGCTATAGTGAGGTGGAGGTAGGCTGTGAGAATACTTTTAATTCAACCACTCGATGACAGCTTTTTACCAGAAGCACACAATGACAATGATATCCATTACGCGAAGCTATCATCCCGTGTAGTAGTAATTTGTAGATCCATGCTACTACCGTAAAGGCAACGCATAGCCGGATCACGTGATAATATTGTCGAGCCGTCCTTATTGTACTGTCCATAGTTGAAAAGAGAATGAATGGATTGTTCGTTGAATCATTATAAAATCCAAAGTAACTGGACAATAGTGTTTCCGCAAACAACAACCCAATTAACTGGTTAGGGAAGAGTGGTTGATTCACGCCCATTCGTGGTCCTTGTCTTAACTATGAGCACCGCCTTAGGCAGATAAGCCACTCAGGTCCCTGCGTTGTCCTGCCACCATGAGTTTCATCGTACCACCATCTCGCAAGCCCGATCGCTTGCAGGATGCTCAGACGTCCCGGAATATCCACATCATTGAACCCTTTTGCCAACAGAAAGCTCCAATTATCAATCTCGCCTCAGTCCTCTTTGGGACAAGTGAGTCATCTTAGTCTGCCAAGCAGGCTGCGGGGAGGACTCCGTGATAAATTCTTGATTCGCCAACCTTCTTTCTACTTTAATTCTCGACTCTCGTGCTCCAACAGATCAGCCCACAGCTGCCACAGCAGTGAGAAAATGCCTTCTCCTCAGACTTTGCCCTATGGCCGATGGAAGAGTCCGCTCACAGCGGAACGCTTGGCTACCTGTAGCATCTCTCTTCATGAAGTGGCCGTGAATGTTCGTCATAAAAGCTTTAAATTTCACGTCCATAACTTACAAGAAACAGGAAAATTCAGGTGCTATTTACTCGGTAGAATGCCATCCAACCGAAGATGGCCGCTTCGCTATCGTAGAGCATCTCAATGGTCAATCTAAGGATGTTCTGCCCAGGGAGTTCAGCGCCCATGCTACCGTGCAAGAGTGTGGCGGCGGTTCTATCTCAATGAGGCCAGACGGGCAAATCTTATTCGCGGATGAGAGCTCTTGTAGCATCTACATGTTAGATCCGGCTACAAGCCAAGTCAAGCTTATCCACCCGGCAGTTGAGGGAATTCGGTATGCTGAATTCAGCACCCATCCGCAGTATCCTCAATGGATTATTGCAATCAAAGAGGACCACCGAGAGGCTACTCCCGAGACTCAAGCAACCCATGTGCATAACACACTGGTGGCGATTAATCTTGAATCTGGAGAAGAGACGACAATCGCACAAGGCGATGACTTCTATTCCCATCCTAAATTTGATGCTTCTGGAAAGTACGTTTCTTGGATTCAGTGGACTCATCCTGATATGCCATGGACTGGCACTGCCCTGCATTTGGCGGACTGGGCAGATGGATCATTGACAAACGACATGTATATCGCTGGAAAGGGACAACAGGAAAGTATTGCCCAGCCTAAATGGGGTGTGGATGGATTGCTATATTTTGTCAGTGATCGAACGGGCTTTTGGCAGTTATACTCGTTCAACCCAAAGGACCAGAATCTGCGATACTTATCACTCGATGGCTATGAAAAGTCTGAGTTCGCTATCGCTGAATGGGAACTTGGAAGGTATGTCTTGGAGCATTGATTCCTCCAAATACCTGCCTCTGACATCTATACAGCTCTACATATCTTCTACTAGATGAGAAGACGATCGTTGCTACAGCTGTGACAAATGGCACTAGCAAAATGCTCCTCGTCGACACTAATACTCTGGCTGTCCAAGATCTCAATCTTCCTTACCTGGATATCGGAAATAGGGCAAATGCTATCCACCGTGTCTCATCAACAAGCTTTGCAGTTGTTGCGTCCTCAGCGACATCCCCCCAGGAATTGGGTCTTGTATCAATCAAACCCTCCTTTGACGCGGAAAAGTCGGTCCTCACATCCACCGCATCTTTTGAATTGGCACCTGAATACGTTTCTCAAGCGACGGAGTATATTGCTCCTCAAAAATACGGCCCCATCTCCGATGGCAAAGTCCATATGTTTTTCTTTCCTCCTTGCAACCCAGAATTCCAGGCAGATGGGAGCAAACTTCCTCCAGTTCTAACATATGTCCACGGAGGACCAAATGGATGCTCTTTCCCTGCCCTAAACTTGGAAACCCAATACTGGACTACTCGTGGCTTCGCTGTTTGTGCAGTCAACTACACTGGATCGACTGGATTTGGACGCGAGTACCGCGAGAAATTGTCCGGTCACTGGGGCATCGTCGACGTGGCGGACGCTGTCAGTGCCGTTGAATATCTTGCCGAGAAGAAACTTATCGATAAAAATAGAGTCGGTATCTATGGCCAAAGTGCGGGTGGATACTTGACTCTGCGAGCTCTACACATGTACCCTGACGTTTGGGCGGCGGGGATCAGCTCTTACGGAATCAGCGATGTGCGGGCCCTTCAGGCAGACTCGTACAAATTTGAGAGTCAAGATGTCGACCGCATTCTGCTAGGGAAAACTGCACAGGAAGACCGAGCACGGGTGCTAAAGGAGCGCAGCCCATGCCACTTTGCTCAGGACATGAAGGCGCCGCTACTGCTACTGCAGGGAACGACTGATATGGTGGTGCCTTTGGCACAGGCACGCATGATGGCTTCAGCTATGCAGGAGCAAGGACGGGTCGCCGAAGTTGTGGAATTCGAGGGAGAAGGTCATGGGTGGGTTGGACAGAAAGCCATCTACGAATCCTTCACTCGGAAGGAGGAGTGGTGGAAACGCCATCTTACTTAGCTTCGTTCTCATCTGTTGCAGTTGTAAACCAACAAAAAACTTTGCAATTTATTAATTCGTGCTCCATTCGCAGGATTTGCTCGATCTTGACAAAACTGGCTGGACTTGCCTAATTTGTCTACAGTCCGATGTGCAGATCAGATCCAACAGGCTGGTGCATTTTCAGATTCTTTCCAAATGACTTCTATTGGTCTTTAGCAGTAATTAACATTAGGGCTCTCGCATTGGTAATAGATTAATAGTAGCTATTACGCGGCCAAACCCTCGTTTATTGTACTCGTAGTAAACCAAGGCGAGAAGCCAAGTCAAATTAGGTTACAAGCTCGGGGAGCCCCGAAAGTCTGTGCTTCGAAGCAACCAGGGATGGCCCGCTCCTTGTGAGACACCTTTTTTCTACTTGCTTTTTTTTTCCTTTTCTTTTTTCAGACACGTCTGGCAAGGATGAATATTGGAATTGGTGAATTACTTAATACATACGGAGTGTATGCAAAGACAACTCTTAGCACCCCTTTATTCCAACCACACCCCTCTGAAAAACGCGGTGCAGTTTAGATTGCGCAAGCCTCCACTTTTGGCCTCGGCACCGCGATAAGCCCAAGTAACCGTCCTTAGGTTCGCTCATCCACCACTTAGATGGTGTGATTCGCTCGTCTCCGTCTTCGGCTGCTCTTGGCATAATAATATCTTTGGAGGAGCCAGCTTTTTTGTCTTTTTTCCGATCCTTTGGTCTGCAACAAGGTGGCAGAAGCGACAGCAAAAATGGCTGGGGTATACGAGGACCAGGAGATCTCCAACAAATCGGCGAATCAGTATATCACTCATGATGTTGAAGACTATGTGCCACCAACAACAGATTTGCCGTCTTTCCGAGCTGGAAGCGCCGATGATGGGCACATTGTTTCTCAACATGAGCAACAGAATCTGGTTCGAGGCTTAGGGCAGCGCCATATTCAGATGATTGCGATCGCAGGTGCAATTGTAAGTACATAGTCTCCAACAGGGGTGGATTGTATAATAAGACACCAGGTCGAATAATTAACATCCAAACAGGGAACCGGTCTTTTTCTTGGTCTTGGTGGTTCCATCGCTACGGGTGGCCCATTGGGGGCACTTTTGGGCTATGTTTTCGTCGGATCGGTGGTATGCGCCATTCAATTCGCCCTGGGTGAAGTTTCCGCCTTGCTTCCGGTGACCGGTTCTTTTGTTCGACACGCAGAGCTTCTTGTTGACCCAGCACTATCGTTTGCTGTTGGCTGGAACGTTGTTTATGGATGTTTCATCAGTGTGCCTAGTGAGATCAGCGCTAGCGTGGCCTTGATCCAGTACTGGAATACCGATATCAATGCGGCAGTCTGGGTTACTATTCTCATCATCGTGTCTGTCGTGGTAGCCATCTCGTTCATTCGAGTATATGGTGAGGTCGAGTTTATCTTTGCTATTTTGAAGATCCTTCTGGTCGTTTTCGTGGTTATTCTGGGTCTCGTCATTGATCTGGGCGGAGTACCAGGCAAACCGCGCTTAGGGTTCCACTATTGGAAAGACCCGGGCCCTTTTGTCGAATACATTTCCACCGGATCTTGGGGCCGCTTCCTCGGCTTCTGGGCTGTTATGACCAATGCAGTGTACTCCTTCGCTGGCGTGGAGTCGTTGGCTATGGCTGCTGCGGAAACGAGGAACCCGCGTCACAACATCCCGAAGGCCTGCAAGCGAGTCTTCGCTCGAATCATTATTTTCTATCTTGCTGCTGTTTTGGTTGTGGGTATGCTGGTATCTAGTGGGGACGATCGCCTTACTGGCGATGCTATGACTGCAGCGCAAAGTCCATTTGTTATTGCCGCCGGTGATGCAGGCATCAAAGCTATTCCTTCAATTGTGAATGCTATATGCCTTACATCTGCTTGGTCAGCCTCCAACCAGAGTATCCTTGCAGGAACAAGAACCCTTTACGGTCTTGCGATCAAGGGCCACGCCCCTCAGATCTTTCTTCGAACGACCAAGTGGGGTGTGCCGTATATGTGCGTCCTGTTGCAGATTGCCTTTTCTTTCCTGGCATATATGTGCGTTTCCAACACCGCCTTAACCGTTTTCTTCTGGTTTGTGGATTTGACCGCGGCCGGCACTTTGGTATCTTGGATAGCCATTGCTCTGAATCATATCCGTCTACTTCAAGCACTGAAGAAACAGGGAATCTCGCCAGACCAGCTTCCGTGGCATAACCGAATTACTAGTACGTTAAATCGACGATGTATTCCTACTAATATGCCTTTTACTAATAATTAAACAGGATATACATCCTGGTTTGCCCTCATTTCGTGCGTTATCATCCTATTGACGGGCGGCTTTACCGTATTCACAAAAGGAAACTGGGATCCAGCGTCATTTGTATCATCATACCTGTAAGTTCATTATCTGCAGTCTTGCTCGATGGGCAAACGAACGAAAGCTGACCTTTTGCTCAGCGATATCCCGCTTGTTCTGTTTGCGTACGGAGGCTATAAGTTGGCCCGCCGGACTAAGATAACACCCTTAGAAGCCGTTCCCATCAGGCAGGCCCTGGAAGAGGCTGAGAATGACCCTGAAAATGTGCCAATCGTGAAAGGCAAAGGCATATGGTCGAAGCTGAATATATTGTGGGGATAGGACCATCTAAAAAGATCATTTTGCATCGAGATACCCTTATTTCAATCATAAAGTGTTGACGAGTGATGATTTCGGCGTATATTATTAACTAATCATATGGAAATGAAAGATGTTCCTTTCTCGGATTTGAGATGAAGTATTCCACATTTGATTTCAAGTTTGATTGCATGTAAAATATTAGTGGTTATTTACTACCAGTAACCACTGTCGACGAATTCAATCAGCCTGGGGCAACGATCTATAAATTAAATGTAATTCATCCGATGGGCCCCGCCAATTCTGTCACTCGGGTATCGAATGTTTAATTGTATCAAGCTCCATCTGGCTCAGCTCTGGTGCTCTGGACCATCAGCCAACCTCACTTCCAAGGTTGCCCCCTATAGACTGGACACTGAAGTCTCTTCCCTCGAGGTTGAATATCTTGTCTACATCGAGATACTCCGGCAGGATATGACTCGCGGAGCAAAGCTCTCTAGGGCCTGCAAGAGTTGCCGCGCTCTCAAGAGCCGCGTGAATATTCACGGGTCGTCTCGTCTGTTAATATCGTTTCCCATCTTTGAGTGACACCCTCCTACATTTGTACTTTTAGATATCGATGTCCTTTGTCTGCACTGTTATGTGTCATTGCCAAATTCTTGCCAATGCCGATGTGCCTGTCCCCTCGCGACTTACCGGTATGCCTCGTTGCTTCCGAGCCCAAGATAGTTCCATTAATGGAGACCCACATGCCTTATCTACATTCTACATTGGCAAGTCTACCAGATGCCTTCCATAATTTGGGCAGAAAGGTATGAATCCATGGGCTGTTAGGTATGCGATTCCTCTTGCAACCCCTGCTTCACGGGTATACACCCACGCCAAGGATTGGGAACAGTCTCTCTGGGCTCGAGATGTTTTGATCTGTATGGAGTATTTGAGTGACGACTATGCCGCTCCATTTCGTGACATATGGAGTGACTACTGGTTTTATAACAAACCGATGCCGTTGGGGTGTTGGATTTTAGTCAACTTGCCATTGGGCTACAAACGCAAGGCCTTGTCGCCCAAGGATATAGAAAATGAGAAATACTACTACGATATATGCGTTCTATTCCCATAGTAAACAAGGGCGGTACGTACTAGTACTTTCACCGCTTTGGTTCATCTCATGGGCCGTGTAAGATATACAGGGCTGGCGTGGGTATCGCTCATTTCTATCATTGACTGTCAATGGTCATGCTAAGATCAACTTTATGATCATAAAGTGGCAATGAGTGAGTACTACAGGGGAGTGCAAGACAAAATAAAACCAGACAATATCCGGTACGTATGTGAGGTGATAAAATACATGCACGGATCCGACTCCAGGACACCACAATGCTCCTAAATTCATCAATCTCTTTCCCGAGATTGCAATACAATCAAAAACCTGGAAACTTTTATACATCGGCCTCAGCAGCACTGGGGGAGATGAATGGGACCTCCAAAACAACAGCGCCATTGCGGCCTTCAGGGGAAGCCCCTTGGGAGTAGTTATTGGCGTAGCACTTCCACCGGCCCAAGCGGTGCTCCTTACCAACCGCAGCAACAATGCACAGGCCTCTAGGTTCAGTTTCGAGCTTTGATTCGGCCCTGGACTTGGTAGCCGTCAAGCCTTGTTGTTCAGATTCCGGGCGGCGCTCGAAGACAGCAATATCGTTGATCACACCCTTGATCAGATGACCTGGTTCCAAGTTCTGGTTTTGTGTTTGCTCCTCTGTGTCCATGTCATCGGGGTTAGACACAGTACCAATCTCAAGGGACTTGCTGAGCTGCTTCGAAGGCGTATCAGGAGCGGACGGGTTGGGGGTTCCGCGTCCAACCGGGCCCAATGGAATGATTGTCCTCTTGTCGTCTGAGATTTGCCAGGCACGAATCCAACCATCCCATGAACCACTAAGAACAATATCAGTTCCTGGAAGAGAGGTGAGGGCAGTGATCCAGCGTGGCATCGGGCGCATGTGTCGTGCGTTATGGGCGGCGGTTTCCAAGTTGGCTTCGGGTGATAACTCGTCCAATGGAGGGATACAGTCTAGTCCATGTGCAAGGGGGATTGTATAGAGCGGCTTCTTCTTGTGGACCGACCACAGTGAGATGCTGCCGGAGTTGGAGCCAGTGACAAAGTGAGTAGGCGGGAGAGGAGCAATGCAGTCAAGATGGCTTTCGTGGTAGGGAGCTTTCTTAGAAGCCCCGCCACGGAATACAAGTTGTGTTTCGTCAACGACTTTCCACAAGCGTGACGTGCGGTCCTGTCCGCCGACAGAGACACATTCATCAATGGTCATGGCTGCAATTTGTTCAATGCCAGACTGGTGTCCGAACAAGGTTTCAACATAAGCATGACCAGCTCCGCTGATGGACCATGTTTTTATCGTTCGGTCGTATGAGCCGGAGAAAAGCTGCTCCCCAGAGCTCATAGTTGAGATGTGCCGGGCGAATGACAGACAGCTAACGGAATCACGATGCTGAGTAAATGTTCTGGCAGGTGTCAAGGTATCGGCGTTCCAGATAATGAGCTTGTTATCAGCTCCACCAGTTGCAACAAATCGTCCAGAGGGAGACACAGCAACAGAAAGGATGCTTGCTGTGTGGCCCTGCTCCTCGCCGGTTTCGCCAACTTTGCGTAGGCCGCGAGCGTAGCTCACGCGCTTTGGCTTCTTGCGCTGGGGACGAGGAGGCCTTTTGGAGTTTTCATTGGATGCAGCATCATTCGGGTCATTAGGAGTCGCCAATTCCCACTTCGTGAGAGTCTTATCTTTGCTAACGATGTAGACGAAGGGCGCGTGAACGGCAATAGAAGTACTGGTCTGGGTATCTGAGCGGAAGAAAGAATGCGCTGCATCGGGGAAAGATAGTTTGGAAGCGATTCGGCGAAATGTACGACCCTTGAATTCGTCCTGTAATTGTTTTTAGTATTCGCGGATCGCATGAAAAGTCAATATGATATCCACGTACCACATCCTCTTTCAATCGCTCAGCGATCAAATCTCTATCGATCTCTGCCGCATCGAATCCAACTTCGTCAACTTCTTCTCTGATGTTGTCCAGGTAGCGTTCTGCGAGTTTCAATCTTCGATCTCCCGCCGTTTCGCCATCATCCGAGTCGGATTCGGAGTCCTCCCCGGATCCTCCAGAGACAATTCCATTCTCATCGTCATCCAAATCACTTCCTGAAATAGACTCTTCCCGCTCCTGGGCGCGCCGACTTCCTGCGTCGTTCTTTGCATCGACACCTCGTTTCTTAGTTGTCGGGGCCGCATTGCGGTCGTCTCTCTTGCGCTTGCGTTGGGAAGCGGGGACGGTGAAAAACGAAGACATCGCTATCTTCAGAGGCGAAGTTTAACTTCCACTGTAGAAATTCGCGGGCTCAAATCCCCGGGCTGGAAATGAACGTGGAGCGGTCGAGTCTGTTGCGCGGATTCAACTTTTTTTTCGGGGAAAAAAAGCGCTCTAAGCGGCGGCTTAGTCATCAGGGTAGCTGCTCTCTCTGAGAGCTTCAAGGCGTCAAGCTCGCCGCGCGGTCATCATCCAACCACTTCTCTCCTCATCGCTGCTTTTTGAACCTCATCTTTCTTCGTTCTCTTTGATTTTACAAAACCGCAGACATGTAAGTCCACTGCTTGTGCTCCGCTCAAAATATCCACGCCATCTCTGACAGACCACGCTTGCTAGGGAGGTTCTCTTGGGTATCACTGGCAAGGACTTTGTCATTATTGCCGCATCAAAGGCCGTAATGCGAGGCCCGACTATTATTAAGGCGGAGGATGACAAGACACGGCAGCTCAACAAGCACACCCTCATGGCCTTCTCGGGAGAGGCTGGAGATACCGGTGAGTTGCTGATGATCCGCAACTCGACACTACCAATGCTGACGAATGGCTTCCCTCTAGTGCAATTCGCCGAATACGTCCAAGCAAATGTATCTCTGTACACGATGCGCAATGACACCGAACTCAGCCCTGCCGCCGTTTCTAGCTTTGTCCGAGGAGAGTTGGCACGCAGCTTGCGGTCACGAAGCCCTTACACAGTCAACCTTCTGCTTGGAGGAGTGGACCCGGTGACCCAGGAGCCAAGCTTGTACTGGATTGATTATTTGGCCTCATTGGCTCCCGTACCATATGCTGCCCACGGCTATGCCCAGTATGTTTGATCGGATAAAGCATGACTATCGGACGACCATTCGGGCTAACCCAATTAGATACTACTGCCTTTCCCTACTCGACAAACATCACAACCCGAACATTTCTCTGGAGGAAGGAATGAAGCTCCTCGAAAGGTGCACAGATGAGCTCAAGCGCCGACTACCGATTGACTACAAAGGAGTATGTTTGACTCTTCAATTCCCGAGTATAGGACTCTACTGACTCAATATTTAGGTTTTGGTGAAGGTCATCACCAAGGATGGCGTCAAGGTGATGGATTTCGATAATGATAGAGTTGTGCGCAGTGCTTAATGGTCGACATGCCGGGGTGTTTGTTGTATCATATCCTATGACGTTTTAACATTGAATACGGGATGAAACTCAAGATGCAGCGCAATATGAACGTATGCAAAAAGCTTCACGTAAATCTTTTCAATGCAGAGCACTCAAACAGACATGCTGCTTCCTATAAATATCCAAGAACCACTCCATACATAATGTAGATTGTCGTTGCATCGGAGCCGTGACCGGCCGCTGCGGTGATGCTGGTCTATGTTTGACTTGTTTGCACTGGCCCTGAGCTTGCGGAACTGAAGAACCTCAGCATTGAAATTCATCTTCCACACCACACCACTCCATCACCATGTCGAAGAGACCAGCAGAGCTTCCATTGGACCAGAACGCCGTTGGCTCGCCCGCGTCCAAAAAGGCGCGCGTGGAGGACGAAATCAAAGACGACTCTCACGGCGGCGCGACGCATGCGCGACGACTCAGTGGCCGGGAGCAAGAACAAGACGATCGCAATGGCTATGACATTCTCGCAGCGGCCGATCGAGAAGGAGAGGAGCTGCAGGAAGGTGCACAGGATGACCTGGAGTCCTCAGACATCGATGAAGACGCTTCCGCCCTCAGCGCTCCGAAGCGACAGACTCAACCAGTAGAGGGTTATGGCGACCTTTATCTCGACACGGTGAACCGCGGTATCCTGGACTTCGACTTCGAGAAACTGTGCTCTATAAGTCTGTCAAACATCAATGTTTACGCATGCCTCGTATGCGGTAAATACTTCCAAGGCCGCGGCCTCAAATCTCATGCCTATTTTCACGCTCTAGAGATCGGACACCATGTCTTCATCAATATGGGCACCAAGAAGGTCTATGTCTTGCCGGAAGGCTATGAGGTGCAGAGCAAGAGCTTAGACGATATCAAATATGTGGTCGATCCACACTACAGCAAGGCCGATGTTACGAAGCTGGACAAGGAGGTCATCGATGCCTGGGATTTATCAGGATCTAGATATCGGCCAGGTAAGATATTGTTTCTCCGTGTTGCGTCTTCATCAGCTTACTCTCGTTAGGATTTGTTGGAATGAATAACATTAAAGCCAACGACTACCTGAATGTCGTAGTTCAGCTTCTGGCACACGTCCAACCAATCCGCAATTTCTTCTTATTGCACGACTTTCCTACACCAGGGACACCAGAGATCGTGCTTCGCTTCAGTACCCTGGTGCGCAAGTTATGGAACCCAAAGGCATTCAGATCTCATGTGTCTCCGCATGAACTGCTGCAAGAAATTTCTATGAAGTCTGCCAAACGCTTCACTCTCAGCGAACAGTCAGACCCTGTTGATTTTCTGTCGTGGTTCCTCAACACTCTTCATCTCTCTTTGGGCGGCTCGAAAAAGCCCTCGCCAAATCCAACCAGTGTGATTCATGCCGCTTTCCAGGGCCGCGTCCGAATTGAAAGCCAGGATATTACTGCGCACTCCGATACCCAAAATGCGCGCCTGGTCTTCACTGAATCCGGCGATATCAACAGCAAAGTCACCCCTTTCCTTGTCTTAACGCTTGATCTGCCACCCACGCCACTATTCCAATCTGTCAACAGGGAATCCATTATTCCGCAGATTCCTCTCACAACTCTTCTCAACAAATATAACGGACTCACTGCTTCCGAGAAACTTGCCCAGCGTGTCCGTCACCGCCTCCTCCACCCTCTTCCACCATTCCTCCTCTTCCACATCAAGCGCTTCAGCAAGAACCGCTTTGTCTCCGAGCGCAATCCAACTATTGTCACATTCCCATCACCAAACTCTCTCGACATGTCTCCCTATGTCGAGCCGAATCCCGAAGTTTGGCCCCCAGGAGAGCCAATCATGTATGATCTTGTCGCAAACATCATTCTTGATCCCAGTATTGCTGCGCCCGGAGCTACTGAGGATTCTGTGCAGAAGGGCGTCAATGCGGCATCTGGAGAAGGTGGTTCTTCTGCAGGTGCTGGCGCGGGCAGCGAAAAGGTCTCTTGGCTGGTTCAGCTTCATGATAAGGCCATGGGTGCTGAAAACAATCGCCAACAGGGTGGCACCGAGGGGAAGCAGCAGCAGCGTGGCGCCGAGTGGCTTGAAATTCAAGATCTGTTCACTAAGCGTGCCGAGAGCGAGACTCTGTTTACTCGTGAAGGTTACTTGATGGTTTGGGAGCGGAGGAAGACCCCTGGTAAGAAAGGAAAGGGACGTGCTTGAATGGGAATTTTGGACCAACGGATACGCTTTGTCAAAAAAAACATCAGTTCTATAATGAAACTTTCTAGGTCTTGATGGCATGAGGAGTCAGACACCGTTTCGTGACACCCTTATGGCGAGTCTAGTGTACCAATAACAGTATGACGATTTACGTTACCCCCTTTTCATGAATTACCAAGCCAATCGTAGATGGCATGTTATGTATTAAAACGCTATAAAAATGATACCCTAAATGCAATGCAATGAAGTTGCTCTTTTCATAATGTGCCCCAACCGCAGAATTTCCTCCCAATTCTCATTGTCGAGCCAACCAGGAATCCCCACACGCCTGCTCTCAAGGCAGCCTGCATGCCTCTCATGAGTATAAGTCTACCAGTATAAGCACCAATGTCCATCCAAGAGACCCCGCCAAACCATAGATTCAGGGGGTGGAGGTCTGACAATTGAGCTGTGGAAGAGGCGTGTGTGGCAAGATAAGAGTGCGCCAGCGAACGGTAGCACAATGATTCGAGTGGGGCAAGAATGAGATTGCTCAGAATCGCAGCTAGGTGCGATGCAAGTGAATCCACAGGGTGAGCAGAGAGTAGAGTCACCCGGTGCGCATTGGACGGCGGATAAGCAGAGGATGCGGGGATGTGAGAGGTAGGTGCGTCGGGTTGGTCTATCACCTCGGGGGAGAGATCTTGTGTCGCCGCTATAGCTGCTGAAGGTGGTAAGGGATGAGCATCAATGTCACTTGGCTCTTCGACACCATCTGGGAGGATGTTTTGAACGGCAGATTGCGAGATTTCGCCCGCGGCATGGCCAACTAGTTCTTGGTTCATCGTTTCACCGTCATCCAGACCAGTTTGAGGCTCATTCTCAATCAAGTGTGCATCGTGTCCAGTTGCAAGGTTTGGTTCCGCGTTGATGTTCGAAGAGCCATCATGAACACCCAAAGTTGGAGATTGTGCCGCCTGTTGCTGAGCCTGGCTGAGAATCAAAGCCTCCAGAAAGTCGGCAATTGACCGACGATCAACAGTAGACGAGCGGCGCAGACCCGCATTGTTCGCCCCCAATCTCGGAATATGTGAGCTTGAGACGGAAGCAGGGTTGCGCGCATTTCGAGTTCGGTTGCCGAGCAGTTCGAGTTGCATCGTAATTATGTCCGAACTCTGGTGAATCAATGAAGCCCTAACTCGGGGCGAGGTCGGGGGCGATGTCTCCGGGGACGATGGACGCGAAAATAAAGTATTTGAACGAGAATTTTGTCGACCTCTGGATGTGACTTCGGTTTGTTGTGAGTTGCTTGGCAAGCTTTGAGTGTTTGAGACAGTCGATTGCGATGGTGCGCTGGTTCGTCCTATCGTTGCCATTTCAGAAAAAAAGTCATTGCTCATCTCCCCCGGAGATTGAGACATGCGGTTTTCATTCGTTAAAACCTGGGGAATACCGAAACGCATCTCGCCATCGTCTAGACTTGTCCCCTCAGGAAGAGTAGCAAGTCCTGCTTGCCCAAGATCAATCGTGTTTCGGCGCGGCATAGGCCCCGGGGGTCTAGTAAAGGGAGCTACGAGCCCATCCTCTGTTGGGTCATTTCGAAGCTGTACCTCCTCGAGCTCGTGCCGAAGTGATTCGATCGAATTTCTGAGGTTTTCTATTCTCTCCTGGCTTGAAGCTTCCATAGCTTTCTGACTAGACGCATTGCTAGAAAACAACCCAAAGAATGAGAATAACCACTCTCGGAAAGCAACAAGCTCACATTGCATATCTTGTAACAACGTGAGTTTAGCACGGCGAGCCTCTTCGTCTGCGCGCCGCCCTAGGGTTGGCACCACCCATTCAACCAGATTCTCTTCGAAGGCAACCCTGATAGACAGCTCATCCGCAAGCACTGGCTTTGGTATCTGGCGGCGGATCAAACGGTAGATACGTTCTTCTAGGGCTGGGCGCAAGTAAAATGCATAAATGAATGTTAGAACCCCCGGTGAAGCTAGCAAGCGCATAAGGAAGCCGGCTATAGCAGGGGCAGAGAGGTCCGTTGGGAGGTCTGGAAGTCTTATGAGAGACTCCTTCCCAAAAGGAATGAGTAGTCGAAGGCTTGGTATGGATTTCGGTGGGATAATGGAAAGTGTTTGGAGAATTGAGTACATGTAAGCCTCAACGGATAAAACTAGAAGTGAACTTCGAGCACTGAAAGGAGACGTCAGGATTCGTGAGATAATTGCCGCGTCTAGGAAATACTTACGTGAAGTATGTAATTATAGATACCGCACGAACAGCCAGCGAGAGACTGCCATTGCCTGTGATGCTCACAGCGTAGTCCCTGATCGCAGTCCATGTGCGCTTCCAGGGATTGTCGCGAGCAATGGCCAATCCACTCGATATCGCCCACGCGGGAATCCCAGCGAAATAGAAGCCTAAAATCCCAGTAGTACCCCGTTCAGATCGTATGACATCGAGCAGTGCAGCATGTGTGTAATGTCTGAACGTCTGTAATACAGTGATGCGAGTATTAGTCTATGCCTAGTCTCCAAGGACGAACGAACATCCATACCTGTATTCTCCCTGTGAGAGATGAAGTCCACCAGGACCCAAAGAAAACAAAAAGTTGATCAGCAGTGGTAATCACCAGGCCAAAGTCATTCTCGGCCGTTATCTGATTGATTCGTTGCTGTTCATTAGAAGAACTGGCGCTGCGGTCCTCACCACTGACGACGATCCCCATTGTAGAGAGAATGTCATTTTTAGCTTTTCTGAGTGCCCGTCCCAAGCTTTTAGATTCTGGATTCACTGGATGTCCGCGAGAGTCATATTGCTGCATATAGCTGTCGGCATGGATATGTGAGACTCGACGCACGGGACTGGACGGGTCAACGGTAGCAGTCTCTGGTGGCTCATAAGGCGACCGGCCCTGTTATCAGTCAATAAGTTGACCATAATAGGATCATACTGGAAAACTGAGATAAAAGCAGCATTGTAGAAAATGGGTTGGACAGATATTGCGTTGGTCTTGGAGCAGCTTTATGTTGATTTGCTATACCACCAGGTAAATGGAAGCCACCCAGAGAAAGCAACATGCATACAGGAAGCTGTCGAGAGGCAAAAACAAAAAAAATATCCAAACCAGGAATCAATAAAGTAAAAGCAATAAGGTCAAGCTTACCAAAGCTAGCCGGTTCAAATATGCCTGTCGGCCCATGGTGATGACCCCAGCTGGGTTCTCATCTCACAACAGGAAAATGGCTGCGTCGGCCGTAGTATACGACGAGCTCCAGGGAGAATGAAGAGAAAAAGAATGAAGTTCGAATATACAAAAGAGAAGATGAGTTGTTTCGAATGGCGCAGCTGGGAGGAAGGGAGACCACGTGCCGCGACAGTTATCTTATCGGGGAAGTGCAAATTGTGCAAACACCCAAAAAAAAGTCGCCCCGAGCTTTTCGCATCTCCGACCTTCAAAGTGGGCGGCGTGCAAGGGCCGGTGATTATACACCATGTCGAAAGCAATTGTGAAGACCACTTTCGAGGCATCGAAGACCCTCCAACCTATCTATACCGGTGGAAGCACCGCGCTTGATGCCAGTGGCCGCATCTTGCTCAGTTGCGTCGGTGAAGATGCGAACATCGTTGACCTTGAAACTGGCGACCAGCTCGCCAGTTTGGAAGGAGTGAGTTGAACTGCGCTTTCGATTCTGCTCGTGGAGTATTCTAACCAATTATGTTCCAATAGGATGGAGAGATCATCACCAGTCTAGCCAGTACGTGTACTTCGAGGTGGCTCTCTCTAAACTTTCGAGATGCTGATAATTCCTTTAGTCACGCCCTCTGCGTCGCATGCGATCGTCTGCTCGCGTTCAATGACTATGCGCATCTATTCGCTTTCTCCCTTCGATTTTGACGAGAAAAGAACCCAGGTCATCGAGGCAAAACTCGCCCGCACCCTCAAACCCCACACTTCGCCTGTCGTAACAACCACAATTGACCGCACTGGCACTTTGCTAGCAACTGGTGCTGCGGATGGATCCATAAAGGTCCATGATATCAAGGGCGGATATGTCACGCATACTTTTAACGACCGTGGTGTGATTTCGGCACTGTGCTTCTTCGAGGTTGAGGTCTCCGATAGCAATGTCAAGTCCTCCAAGAAGTCCAAGAAGGTGGCATCCGGTGATGACGAAGATATGGAAGATGCCGACTCAGCAGTTGGTTTCCGACTGGCTTCCGGTAGCGAGGAGGGCCGCGTCCGCGTCTTTGACCTTCACAAGAAGAAGGCTGTTGCCTCGCTCGACTCTCACGTTTCTCTGGTGAGAAGCCTGTCTTTTTCTGCAACCGAAAATGCCTTGCTCTCGGCTTCCCGTGACAAGACGGTTATCATCCACGATGCTCGCACTTACAAGCAACGCCGGATCATTCCCGTGCTGGAGTCCGTCGAGGCCGCTGCTTTCATTGCAGACAGTGGAGTATGCGTGGTGGGTGGTGAGAATGGCAAGCTGAGGGCTTTTGATGTCAACCGCGGCAGTGAAATCACAGAGGAGCAAGAGGCAGGCGAGGATTTTGAGTCTGTCATTGCCATTCAGTACTCCCCAGGCATGTCTTTTGCCATGACTGTGCATGCAGACCAGACAATTCGTCTCCATTCCCTTGAGTCTTTGACAAGCTACACACCTGGATCAACCCTAGAGCCATTGACCATCATTCGACGTATTTCCGGCAATGACGACGAAATCATTGATTGTGCTTTTGTTGGCCCCGATCGATCAATGCTTGCACTGGCTACCAATACCGAGAGTATTCGCATTGTCTCTGTGGCACCTTCCGCAGACCGACCTTCGGCCGACGGTGATGCCTTCTTCGGTGCTGATGTCGCTTATCTGGATGGGCATGATGATATCATCATTGCTATGGACGTGGATTGGTCCGGGCACTGGCTTGTGACTGCTGGCAAGGACAACACTGCCCGGCTTTTCCGTCTCGATCCTAAAAACTCGTCCTATACCTGCTTTGCGATCCTCACGGGTCACGCCGAATCTCTAGGCGCCATTGCATTCCCGCGTGCTCCCCCGCCAGTTGAGAGCGCTGCATACAATGACCCAGTCAACCACCCGCCAGCTTTCCTCGTCACCGGCTCGCAAGATAAAACTATCAAGAGATGGGACCTCGGAAAATTAACTCCTCTCAAGAATGACACACCTCACAGCCCCAAGGCAATTTACACGAGAAAGGCCCACGAGAAAGATATTAACTGCATTGATATCGACTCTACGTCTACTCTTTTCGCCTCGGCCTCCCAAGATCGTACTGTCAAGATCTTCGATGCAGATGAAGGATCAGCAATCGGTATTCTGCGTGGACACAAGCGTGGCGTTTGGGGAGTGCGTTTCTGCCCAAAGAACACCCCGGTCATCAACACCGATGCAGGCACCAGCACAAATAAGGGTATCATTGCTACTGGAAGCGGTGATAAGACAGTCAAGATCTGGAACTTGGCCGATTACAGCTGCCTGTTGACTCTGGAGTCTCACTCAAACTCTGTATTGAAGGTTATCTGGCTTCCCCCTCCACAAGTCTCCAAGCCACAGGTTGAAGACGAGGACGAGGACGAGGACGCAGAAGCTTCTGCTCACAAGGAAAATGTCCAAACACGGCCACTGGTGGCATCAGCCGGTGCCGATGGACTTGTGAAGATCTGGGACGTCTGGACTGAGGAGGTGCAATGCACCTTGGATAATCACACAGACAGAGTCTGGGCACTTGCCACTCCATACCCCTCAGGCTCTCGCGACAACGCCAAACCCACTTCCTCCAAAATCAACTCGACCCCCTACGCTCTTGTTTCTGGCTCTGCAGATGCTACAGTTACCTGCTGGACCGACACCACCTCTGCCACTTACACCGCTGCCGTCAACGCCAATTCCGAGCGCATTGAGCAGGACCAACAGCTGCAGAACTACATTCGGGCTGGAGCGTACCGCGAGGCCATCACCCTAGCTCTGCAACTGAACCACCCTGGCCGCTTGCTGTCTTTATTCACTTCTGCCATCGATGCAGCCGACAGCCCATCCCTTTCAGACGAGGAGCGGGAGCGTGCTGTTGGTAGTCTGACCGGTAACCCGTCCATCGACGAGGTGTTGCAGACTTTGGATTCAACGAATCTGCGGACCCTGTTGCTCCGTCTTCGTGACTGGAACACTAATGCTCGTACATCCCGGGTTGCGCAGCGCATCCTCTTCGCTCTGTTCCGCTCATACCCTGCCTCCACTTTCGTGGAGCTCGCTACGCAATCCGTGCGCGGAAAGAATGGCGGTATCGCTGCGGGCATGAAGGATATCCTCCAAGCTTTGGCGCTCTACACCGAGAGACACTACAAGCGTATTGAGGAGCTGACAGACGACAGCTATCTTGTTGAGTGGGTTCTTGGTGAGATGGACGGCGGCGTTGGTCTTGGTGGAATGATGAGTCTGGATGAAGGAGAAGCTGAGCATGAGAAGGACGTTATCATGTTGGAGGCTTAAAAAAAGCCTTATATTTTGTGTATATTCATGGCGCTTTTGCTTTTGGGAGTACCATGGGAGTGGGATAGGATAAAAGCCATCTACTTTCTCATATAGATTCAAATTTCATGTCCATTATTCTCAAAATTGAATTTTTTAACAGTGCCATGTAATCTAGCACATATAGCACACGGCCAGGGTATCTCTATCTAGGGCTGTTTCTAACATCGTCTTCTCAATTCGCTGCACATGCCTTATGGCTAATTCGTGATATACAAGGGGGTTGATTCGTTCGAGACAAGATCAATCGTCCCGGCGACGCCGATGAGAATCGCGATCACGGTCACGATCACGATCGTGTCTGGATGAATGAGACGAGCGGCTGCTATACCCATCATCGCGGTGTCTGTGAGATCGGTCTCGGTCGTAGTCTCGGTCTCTTCGATCTCTATCATCATCGCGAGTCCGTCGGCGATCCCGGTCCGAGTCACGAGAAGACCGATCATCCCTTCGTCGGTCATCATCGTCATACCTGGAGCGTCGAGAGGATGAATGGCGGCCAGCGGAACGGCTGCGATCACGACGCGAGGACGAGGGCCCAGACCCGGACTTCCGATCAGAACGTTCGTCGTCGTAGTCTCTCCTGCGATAGTCTCGATCCCGATCTTTGTCGCGCCCACTCTTCTCCAGATTTCGATCTCGTCGTTCTTTCCACTCATCTGCCTCGGGCATGGACTTGGCCTCTCTCTTCTTAGTTGCGAAGTCCTCCTCGGTAATGTACTCTCCAGTATTCTTGTTCCGCATGGTAACAGGCATATAAACACCCTCAGTGTTACCATCTGCGTTCTCCTCGCCCTGTTTCCTTGATGCCTTGCGCATTGCTGATTTTCCCCATGCACCAAATTCCACCTCTGCGCCCTTCCCAGAATCCTTCGCTCCAATGCCTAGAAAGCCGGCGCGGCGCGGCGGGACACGAGGCTCGTTGGCTTTCTTTGCGTTTTCAGAAGAGCCATAGTTGCCTCTTCCAATAGTCTGACCATCTTTCCAGCCCATGCCTCGAAGAAGCGCCGCGCCAAATTCCTCGACCGGGATAGCATTGTATTGGTCAAGTGTAGCTGATTCGGGTCGCGATTTCACATCTGTCTTGAAAGAGCTCGACTCGTCATAACGGCCGTCCTCCTCATCGTCGCGCGCTTTCGAGGCTTCAATGACAAGATCTGATCTCCTTTCCAACTCGCCTGTACTCTCCTTGATCAAAGCCTGAAGCGCAAGCTGGTCGTCCGTGAGGGGCTTGCTTTCCTCCGCCGGTTTCGCAACCTCCATAGGCTGATGGATATCTTTCGTGGCAGGTGTGTCCTCATTTCCTGTAGATTCTTTGGCAAAGCTCAGGCCATACGCCATGCTGGGTCCCTCCGTCTCCACGGCACCTGTGGAAGCTTGTCCATTCTTCTGCGCTTCTTGCATAGCTTGAACTTCGCGGGGAAGAAGATTCTTTTTCCCCTTCTTGGTATTGACACCAGGCCGATCACGCCAGTTATTCTGGCTTGTGACCGGAATAACGAGCGGCTTCTTCTCATCACTGACTGCTTGGCCGTCGATAGTGATAGCACCGCCGGTATGGGTGTCGAATCCAGAGACTTCCTCGTGAGCTGGGGGCTGCTCATCTTCATCGGAGGATCCATCATGGCCGAGGTTATGCGGCCGGCGTGGGAGAGAGCGGGCCTTGTTTGCTGAGGACTCGGGTCGACCGCGAGTCGATTGGAAGCCAAAGGTGGTTTTCGCAGATGGGCCGGTCGAACTGGAGGAAAGGGGAAAGGGCTTTGATCCACCGCTGTTGCGGTCGCTAGGGGCCTGCGACGGGGGCGGCATCGTGAGAGGCAGCGTATTTCAAAGTGGGTGTAGATATTGAAGGAAGCCAGAGGTCAAGATTTACATTCGGTCTTGAAGCTCCAGCCACAGGCGGTGGCGAGGCTAGTATTTCGAGCCTAATTATGCGCTTAACCCAATCTAGAAGGAGTGTGGATGCCTTCGGGCAATGGCCAAGTGGTCGAGGTGACCAACAAATAACACAACACTCGCTCAATGTGAGAAGCTAAAGTTTATTTGGGCCTTTCTGAGAGGGGATTTTTCCTGTTGCCGGTTCTATTCCTGGTTGCTTCTTTTTCCTTGGGGAGTTGGAAGTCTGGCATTCAAAAAAGGAAGGCCACCCCTCAAGCCCATCGCCTAGAACAAGACCGTTCTTAGTAGTCTCTACGATCTACTAGTAGAAATGGAGGTAGAAAGACTCGAAACTAATCATACAATTCATGTTCGTCAATTCCTGGGTTTTAACCGACCCAGAGTTTTCGCCATCCCATGGATAATACATGCCCAAATCCAGATATCCAGCGCTGGTAATATTGGAGCCAGCGCTCTATCTGGTCCATTAGATTAATGAACACGGTGAGAGTTCGGACGTGAGAGGCAAGAGGACAACGCATGCGGTGAAAAAAAAAACGATATGTGAGGGGATCGGAGGAAGAGAGGGTGTAAAATAGAGAAGAAAAAAAGATCAGAAGCGCCGCCATCCTTGTCCACCAGCGCACAAAACATAGGCAATAAATCAAGATAAGACGGGTAGGGTCAAAAGGTATTTACAATTGAAAAGGAAGAAGGGGGTAGAGGTAGGTAGAGTTGGTGACAGGAGGATAAAGATCCGGGGGAGAAAGGATATGCCACTTTAGCTGCTTGCTGTCTGGGCTGCTGGGGGGTGGGGGCTCTTGCTGGAGCCCTGCACCGCTCCCGCTTGTGCGCTGCCGCTGCGCTGGGTTTGGGGTGTTGCACTTCGGCTAGCTTGAGGAACGGCTCCGTTCATAGCCGGGGAGCTGGTGACATTGACGCGATTCTGCTGGTTGGCCTGCGGGACTCTCATCATCGGAGAGAACCCCTGGTTTTGAGGGACTTGCATGGCGGGATTACCATTAGGCACGCCGGGCTGCTGAGGCGGTTGGAAGCTACCATCGTGCGGAACCTGATAATTGTTTTGGACATTGTTCATACCACCTGCCGCTGCGTTCATAGCCGCCTGTTGCGACATACGTTGCTGTTGATACTGGTTGAGTCGGTCGGTGGCCAGCTTGTTCACTTGCTCTGCCGGTAGGTTGGGGTTGGCACGTTGAATCTGACTCTGGAAGGTGCTGATGGTCGGAACGACACCACTGGAGAGTCCATTGGGCTGACCCATGCGCGGCGACGGGGTGGACACACCCTGCGGCGTGCCGCCATGGAAAGACGGGCTCTGCATTCCGCCCTGGGCTTGCATAGCGGCCATCATTGCAGGATTGTTCGGTGTTCCGTTCACATTCGGCATGTTCAGGTTAGGGGAATGAGACCCCTGCGGTGCGAACTGCTGATTATGGAATTGTTGTTGCGCTTGTTGAGGCTGGCCTGGCTGGTGGGGAACCGGTTGTTGCTGGCGAGACTGCAGAAGGCGCTGTTGTTCCTGAAGGCGGTTCGCTTCTCGAATGACCCGCGCATTATCAGGAGAGGATTGCATGGGGATGCCAGGTCGCGCGCCAACTGGCTGCTGCATCTGAGTTTGTGGCATCATCTTCATTGCCATGGGATTGGCTGGGAGTTGACCATTCACTGGCGTTGCCCCATTCGGCATTCCCTGCATCTGCTGTGGGCGAGCTTGATTAACTCCAACGCCAGGCGCCATCCCAGTGGACGCTCCGTTCGGAGCGCCGTTGACCATTCCGGCATTTCCAGTATTAGGTGGCATATTGTTTGGAGATCGGCCTTGGCCGTTCATCATCTGCTGCTGCGTTTGCTGCTGAAGCTGGGGTTGATTCGGTACTTGTCCGCCACGTTGGGCCACAAGACTTGCTCTTTGCTGTGCGATCATTTGCTGTCGGTAGTGTTCTTGGCGTTCCTGCAGCTTCATCTCACGATCATACTTGAGACGACTAAACTCAGCTGGCGACGAGATGGGAGGCTTTGGCTGGTTTGCTTCATTTGCTTTCCTGAGTGAAGCAAGATGAGAAGCATGTTGCTGCTTTTGCAACATGGTCTCGCGCTTCTTTGCCAATTTGCGCATGCCATCCAGCAATGCGAGATGTCGGGAAGATCTTCTCCTATCCACCCGTAGAGGCTGCGTTGTCCGACGACGGATGGGCTGCTGTACCTGCCCATTATTAGCTTGCTGCTGCTGCTGCTGCTGTTGCTGGGCAGCCTGTTGTTGAGCAAGAACTGTTCGTTGAGCCGATTCAAGTCGCTGATGGTAGGCCCGGAAGTACTGAGTCTTCGACATGTCTGCCGGTAGACCCTCTAGTCCTACCCATCGTTCAAAGCACTCCCACGGTGTTCGTCTCTCGGCTCCAGATGTGAACAAAGATGGAGGAGTCAGGCAACTTGAGATAAGGGACCAATTGTAGGAATACTCCTTGACCAGGCGGCGAAGTTCGTCGTCTTCGGAAACTGTCCATTGCGAGGAGTGTCGGGATTCGAAAAACCCAACCGATGGCATCGGATGCTCTGTGGGAGGACGGAATGAATGACCAGGGTGAATGCGGTCACGGATATGTTTGTTCTCGGGTCGAAAGAGGGCAACATTGTCCTGTTCTGGTGGCAGCTCCACAAAACGAGTTTCCAGATTAGATGCATACTGAGTATAATCGTAGCGGCTGCGTTTTCGGGGGCGCTCGTCATCATGAAACTTGATCTTGGTCGAAGCGAACTTCGATACAGGAAGAATCTCCGTTTTCCAAGTAGAATCGGGTGGCTGCTTGAAATCTGGTAGTTGCGTTTCCGGGCCAATCCTCAGAGGCTCATAAAGCGGAAGCTCGTCCAATAATTTCTCAGCGACAGGATTCATTTCGAGGGAGAAATTGAATTCGTCAGATCCCAAAGAGAATATGGCTGCGGGGGCAACGGTGTCATGGATGTCATGTCTTGGCTCATCATTGAAGCCATCGCTAACCGACTCTTCTTCGGCAGATGGAACTAGATCTGGGGTAGGGTGCGATGCATCCGGGGCTTCATCGCCTGCATCTTCGGAAGGAGAAGCCATGCCTGCCTTGGGCGCATCTTCTGGTGCTGAGGAAGGTGAAGGTATCTTTGTGTTCACGCGAAGCAGAGCCCGATGTTCATCATCGCTGTTCACGTATTCCGCGCACCAGTCAGCGCAACTCTTCGCTGCTGCTAGTTTCCACTTGCGTTCCTCGCGGAAATCCGTACGCATCCATTTCATATGATCCAAAAGGATGTCCATATGGGTACCTTGTCGGGGAGGCTCCGGTGATCGCTTCATCTGCCGTAAAGGCCAGCGATTGGCATTCTGAAGTCCGTAGATACGGCGTAGTGTCCGACAATCCATTTGCTCTTGGTATTCGAGGAGATGGTTGGAGGTGCTCAATGTCTTGTGAGCAGATGCCAGGAGAGTGTTAAGATTCGATCCTCGTGGAGGTGCATATGCCCTATTCAAAAATAGAGTGAAAAGATAGTCTTGCTCTTCGTTGAGTTTGGCGACCGCATCTCCAGATTCTGAATGAGCGAGGTCCAGTGAATCGGTCTTGTCTTGTTGAGATGGAGTCTGTTTGGGGAAAACAACGGTGGAGACTCTGGTTCTCTCCTTTTCCCTCTCTTTTCGATCCTTGAACCGCATGCGCGCGACACTGTCGGGGGAGGCATGATCGCTTGTAACGCTGGATTTGTCGTGCGTATAGCTTCTGGATGCCTCACCAAGAATTTCCGAAACGGACTTATGGCGGATGGCTCCGGAAGAAACCCGGGTTGTCATCCGCTCTGGTTGGGGCTGATCTGCTTGAGTGGGTGAAATTGATACCGGTTTCTTGGTGGAGGAGATTTCAACCGCATCATCGGAAACCTGCGTGCCTTCGGGGAGTTGCTCACTTGGTGAGATAGCTTCCCCGGACGCTGGCGGTTTCTCATCAGAGAGGGTTGGCTCAGCAACCTCGGTGCTTGTGTCTTCATCAATATCCATCCTATCCTTATCTTCTGCAGCTTCAACGTTTTCTTTGATAACCTCACCATTGACACCGTCTGCTGAGGTCTGTTGAATTGATTGAGCTTCCTCCATTCGTAGCTGCTCATCTGGCGTAGATGGGACCATGGCCGTGCGAGAAATTTTGCGATTGTGTTTCGGGCTCGGACGACCAATCTTTCCAGCATCTGAAACCTCCTCTCCGGGGCTTGTGACAGGTGAGCCGGCCGTAGGAACAGGAGTATTATTAGAGTATGGGTCGACAGATGACGCAGGAGAGAGGGGTTGTTCGGGAAGAGATGAGCCTAGGGTAAGAGATGGTCGTGAATCGGGCTTCTTTCGGGTATGCGTGTTGGGAGGAAGTTCGAGTGTCGGTGTCGCGCTTTTCGCTGCAGGTTTCGCTGCACCTGAAGAGATTTTGACCTCTGCTCCATCGTGGTCCTGGGAGCTCAGAGGGGTCTCAAGCGCAGATGCGCTCGCCTTGAGGTCGACGCCGGTGAGCTGGGACAGCACAGCCGGGGCGGCTCCTTCAACTTGTTGAGAAACCCTTGGTAGAGCTGCCGGTCCGGTGGGGTCGGTCGGTCGTGTAGCGTTCACTGGAGTCGATGCGACAGCTGGAGTCGCGGTGTCGGACCGGATCGCGTCCGCTGGTCCTTGTCGGCTAGGCCCGGTCGGGATCGAGGGAATGTGGCCGTCGACTGTCGGTGACGGCGTGATACCAGTGACCGACTGTGCTTTTGCTTCAGTGGCTACTGCGGACGCGACAGCTTTCCTTCCTGGAGAGAGCGCGCGCACGTGGGAGGGCGATGGTAACGTGGTTTCGTCGAAATAACGACCTCTGTGCGATATGTGAGTAATGAACAATTAAGTCAAAGAACAATTGCCCCTGGAATTTGCAAGAACAGAAGAGAGGAATCAAAAGAAGGGACTTACTTAGAAAGGTCGTTGGCGTCGAGGAACGCCCGTTCTTTTTGATTATATAGTGAGTCGGCGGTCGCGCCCTGGAAGCCCACGGTCGCATAATACAACTCGGTCAGTTTTCGCTTGCGCGACAACAAACAGTTTCTAGGGCCAAATTAGCGATAAATCCATCGAAACTCGACCCGGAGAGATCGAGAGACAGTTTTTTTCGAATTAATACTTACGCGATCTCATCGTTCTTAGACCGGAGAAGCTCGTCGCGGAGCATGAGGTCTAACTTGGGAACACAGCATCCGATTAACGCGGGAAAAAAGGGAATGGATTGACCGAGGTCATTCAGATCGAAAAAATCGCTGAAAAGGATGGAATTGGATGAGGTTGTCGCGTAAAGCGATGGGAGGTAGGAAAGGGAGGACTTTTCTGTACGGGTTGACACGGGAAAGAAACCGCTTTCGAAGGGAGATTGCGTCCAGAAAGTGGTGGTCGTTGGTATTGACTGTAACCGTATGGTAATTGGTCACTCCTTGCCCCTTGCCAGAGTCCTCCCAGTATAGGAAGGGAACATACCTAGGGTATGGTTTCTTACGTTCGAGGTTTGTTCTATGAGTATTGGGGGTATTTAATGGAATATGGAAATATCTATACTAAACTAGTGAAGTATTTGAGAGCATCTTCCTTGAAAACATAACCCAACTCTGCTCAAAATGCTGAGATAAGTCGGATCATAGTATATACAGGTCTAGTCGATCAGGAGGAAACAATCAGAGCAAAAGTACATTTTTATATCTATGGGCCCCTTCTGGGTAAGCTAAGCAGAGCCTCTGGGGTAAATATGGAGGATAAAAGGCTGCGTGTATCGTGTGCATCGCCTGGAGGTCGCTTGTGTTGCCAGCAAACTGGCGAGTCAGACGCGGCGGTAATGTGTAATTCACACTTTCGTAGGAAACATTCTTCGAGGCCGTTTGCGATTAGATTACTGCCTGAGGCAGCAGTATTACCGCCATACGGCTAAGGCTGTAAGGCTGTAAGGCCTCAATCCCTATCAGTCCGATAGAGACCGCAAAAAATTCCAGTTGGATCACAGCTCAACTTTTTTTACTCCCCCCATCAACCCTATCACCTACACATAATCATGGTCAAGCGCAAGCGTACCGATGCTCCTAAAGCGGGCAAACCCACCGATAGTCCTGCCAAAACCGCCAAATCAGCCCCCACGCCTTCTTCAGCTCCCGATGCAGCTCTTACAGTCCAAGTGGTTACCGGTTCCTATGAGCGAGTGCTGCATGGTTTCACCGCCGGTATTCCTGCATCTTCCTTGAGCTCCAAGGAAGAAACGACAAAGGACTCGGCCCCCTCCGTTCAATGCGTCGACAGCTTCTTATTCGAGGCCCATGGCTCCGCAATCCGCTGCCTGGCTCTCTCCCCGCTCCCGAAAGCCAACGAGCAAAACCAATCGGTGATCATGGCCAGCGGTGCTACTGACGAGCGCATCAACCTGTACTCTCTATCTGCTGCCCCTCCCGCCATCAATGACGACTACCCCACCGTGCCGACCCTGGCCGGAAACAAAATTCTCGAGAACCCCAAGAACCGCGAGCTAGGATCGTTGTTGCACCACTCCGCCAGCATCTCTAGCTTGAGCTTCCCGTCTCGCAGCAAACTACTTGCCGGTGCCGAGGATAACAATATCTCCGTGTCCAAAACCCGCGATTGGACTGTGATCTCGACCATCAAGGCCCCGCGCCCCAAGGTCCAAGGCCGTCCGAGTGGTGACACAGCACCACCGGGGGCTGAGCCAGCTGGAGTGAACCACTTTGCAGTTCACCCTTCCATGAAGGTGATGCTGAGTGTTGGTCGAGGAGAGAAATGTATGCGATTGTGGAACTTGGTCACTGGAAAAAAGGCCGGTGTCTTGAATTTCAACAGAGATATACTGCAAAGTGTGAGAGAAGGCAAATGGAGCAGTGGTGAGGGCCGCCGTATCGCCTGGAACCCTGCTGGTGAAGAGTTTGCCGTCGCCTTCGAGTGGGGTGCCGTTGTGTTTGGAGTTGTAAGACGCCCATATGACTCCCTGTTTTAATGCGTTTGGATGCTAATTATCTGCAAAAGGATTCGGAACCCAAGTGCAGAGTCCTTCCCGAGCCAAGAAGCAAGGTTCACGAGATGAAATACGTTCCTCGATCTGCGGAGAACGACAAGGCCGGTGATCTGCTCGCTGTGTCAACCGAAGATGGCCGCGTTATATTCTATTCGACTGCTGAGCTACAACAGGTGGAAGACGAGGAAGACTCAAAGATCCCGTATGCTACCCCGGTGGCTCAAATTGGTGGTAAACAGGCCGGTTTCCCCGGCCGTGTCAAGGACTTCACTGTCTTGAGCCTGGAAGGTCAGGCTAAGAACATTCGTGACGATTTTTTGGTTGTCACCGGAAACAGCGAGGGAGTCGTGCGAATTTGGAAGGTTGATGGAAAGAATCTTGCTATCCCGAAGAAGACCAAGGGTTCCAAGAAATCCAAGGACACCGCTATTCCTCAGACCGGGAATCTCGTGAGCACTTATGAAACCGGCAACCGGATCACATGTCTGGCTTCCTTTATCATGTTGCCAGCAGAGGATCCATCGAACTTGTTCGACTCTGAAGAAGAGAGCGATGAGGAGGAGGAGGAGGACGACGATTCGGATAGTGATGACGAGTAAATTGCCCATGGACTAGATACCCATTGTACTGTTAGAAACGGATGTATCCTTAAGGTATAAAAGTATGAATGAAGCTGATTTAAAGCTTAACATTTTTTCTACCCTATTAACATGTGAATATATGTAGTAAACTACCATACTAGTCGTGAGTGGTACTGACTAGTAGTTACTTTTTACCAGTAGGTGCATACTTCGAGATGTAAATTAAAGATGATCTCCTGGCGGAGGCCGTCAGGGCAAAGATTTTCGATTTTCCCGTCCCCAATGACTCATGCACACACACCATTAGAAGTCAAGGTGATTAACACCGTTAACAGCCAGTGAATTAAAATCAATTCAACAAAGAAAAAAAATAATGTAAGCATAGAATTAAGTGTGCCCCGTGCCTTGTAGCCTCTGTCGGCCAACTGGTCAAGCACAGACACCGCCCGCTCGCTCTCCACTGCACAAAACCCCCCACCATACCATTCTTCCATTATCATATCGCCCGCAAATTTCGTCCGGCTCGACCCTCCGCCCTCCACCCTCCCATCACCCTCTCTACCGTTCCGATACATCGAGCCTGTCGAAAGCCGCTACTGTCGCGATCCCGATTTTTTTTTACAATATGGCTGCGAACGGAGACTTCTCGGATGAGGACCTCTCTCAGGCCGGTTCCCCCGTTGTCGAGGCTCAGAATGCCCAGGATTTCGACGACCAGGAGCCTCTCGATCAGCCTAAGAAGTCGAGCATGAAGAAGAGCGCTCCTGAACCCAAGGCCCCGCGCCCCGAGCTTCCTCCGCAGTCCGACCCGGCCACTCTGGATGTGTCTACTTTGACACCCTTGACACCCGAAGTCATTGCCCGTCAAGCCACTATCAACATTGGCACAATCGGTCACGTCGCTCACGGTACGTTCTTTTTACAATCTGCCTCCTCTCGCTTTGCCTCGTGACTGGGGTGTTAATTTTCAATCTCCATACAGGAAAGAGTACCGTCGTTAAAGCTATCTCCGGAGTCCAGACTGTGCGATTCAAGAACGAGTTGGAGCGAAACATCACCATCAAGCTTGGTTACGCCAACGCCAAGATTTACAAGTGTGACAACGACGCTTGCCCTCGTCCGACATGCTACAAGAGTTACAGCAGTGATAAGGAGGTTGATCCTCCTTGTGAGCGCGAGGGTTGCGAGGGCCGGTACCGTCTGATGTACGTACTCATTCATTCAACTTGAGGTTTGAATTGTGTGATCTGACCTTCTTATTTTAGGCGCCATGTTTCCTTCGTCGATTGCCCTGGTATGTCCAACCCAATTCCCCCTAAAGCTGTTAGTTAAGCAGGTTTGCTAATCATCAAATACTCTAGGTCACGATATTCTCGCAAGTTCCCCCGTCTTCAGCTCTCGAAGACCGTCGCTAACCGATTCTAATAGATGAGCACTATGCTTTCAGGTGCCGCCGTCATGGACGCTGCCCTGCTCCTGATTGCCGGAAACGAAACCTGCCCCCAGCCCCAAACCTCCGAGCATTTGGCCGCTATCGAGATCATGAAGCTCAACCACATTGTCATTCTGCAGAACAAGGTCGATCTGATGCGGGAGGACAACGCGCTCCAGCACTACCAATCCATCCTCAAGTTCATCCGCGGTACCGTCGCCGACGGCTCCCCCGTCATCCCCATTTCTGCCCAGCTGAAATACAACATCGATGCGGTGAACGAATACCTTGTAAGATACCAAAAGATCAGATATCGTTTCATTGCAGTTACTAATGCCTTTGAAGACCTCCCACATCCCCGTTCCCATCCGTACTTTCGACCAGGCCCCCCACATGATGGTCATTCGATCCTTCGATGTTAACAAGCCCGGTGCTGAGATTGAGGAGCTCAAGGGTGGTGTTGCTGGTGGTTCAATTCTCAGCGGTGTCCTCAAGCTCAACGACGAGATCGAAATCCGCCCCGGTTTGGTCACCAAGGACGAGCACGGCAAGATTCAGTGCCGTCCTATTTTCTCCAAAATCGAATCTCTTTTTGCTGAGACAAACACCCTCAACTACGCCATTCCCGGTGGTCTTATTGGTGTTGGTACCCGCATTGATCCCACTCTTTGCCGTGCCGATCGTCTGGTTGGTTTCGTTCTGGGCCACCGCTCTAAGCTGCCCGCCATCTACACTGAGATTGAGGTCAACTACTTCCTGCTCCGTCGCCTGCTGGGTGTCAAGACTGCCGATGGTAAGCAGGCTAAGGTCGCCAAGCTGGCTAAGAACGAGGTTCTCATGGTCAACATTGGCTCAACCGCCACTGGTGCCAAGGTTGTGAATGTCAAGGCCGATGCCGCTAAGCTCAGTCTGACCAGCCCTGCCTGCACGGAAGTCGGCGAGAAGATTGCCATCAGTCGTCGTATTGACAAGCATTGTAAGTTGATTCCGAATCCAAGCTGTCTGCTGTGCATCGGATACTAACAACCTCTTTCTCTCAGGGCGTCTGATTGGTTGGGCCAACATCGTTCACGGTGTGACCCTCGAGCCTGTCCTTAACTAAAGCTGTATAGCTTTGATGACGTCTAGTTCCGAGGGATAGTCACTTGGTTTGAGATGTGTTGTTTTAGGAGAACCAGAGTTTCCAGCGACCAAGTCTCAAACCGCCGACCCTCGGGCTCACGCTCCGCGGTTTTCAATCGCAGAAAAGTTTTACGGTCACGACGAGTCGGAAAAGTGATGGCATGACATTTACAGATTCCCCCCGGTTGAATAGAGTGGAGGTTTCCGCAAAATCCTATACTGTCTCCTTGGTCAATTGTCCGCCTCGGGCACGTCTATGGCCCCCACTCGGAAGGGTCCAAATGACATGCCGGCAACAGACACGAAGGATGACTTATTATTGGGATATGATTCACGTGATTAAGAGAAGGTTTATTTCTTTCTCCTTTGTGTGTTCTAGGGAGTTGATTTTGAAGAGGTTTTCTATTTTACATGTTTCAACTGTTCCATGCGTGCATATGCAAGTCCTGTGTAGATATATCTAGGTCTTGCGACTCCAAAGAAACCTTGGAATGTAACCACACAAAAACTCGATTTTTAAGATATACGAAAGGTGGGCTAATTCTTCGGTTTTCAGCAATCGAATAAGGACCTACCTGTAGTTAATTATTGCAATTGGCATGAATTCAAGGTTCCTAAACAACTTGAACCCCAGGGCTTGAACTTGCAGGGTAGGTTCCTGCAGGTGGACGTAGTACTAGTAGTGATCGCCGGGCGGTTCCAGGGCTGCGGAGCTCGTGTTGATCTGACTAAGGCGGCTATCGCCTTTAGTTAACACCTAAGTAGCTTCTTTGATCAACCCTCCCTTGACATTGTTGCGCGGTCTACATCATGTGGATTCTTGAGGTGAGTCTCTCAATTCTAATCAATATTGGACATTCCTTTTGTAAGAAGCCCTTTTTTGAACCCATTTCCTAACAGCTGCACTTCTAGCAACTCGCGCGTCTTCTCGACAGGCCGCTCTTCCCTTGGAAGAACGTTCTCGTTGGCTTCTCCGTGGGCCAGTTCGTTCTGGAGGGCCTTCTGACCCTTCGTCAGTATAAGGTACTCCAGCGTACCAAGGCCCCCAAGGTTCTGGAGGGCGAGGTTACCCAGAAGGTCTATGATCAGAGTCAGGTAGGTGCTGTTCAATGTTGGAACAGTAATGAAAAACTCACTAATCAACAATTCTAAATACAGGCTTATGGTCGCGCAAAGGCCAAGTTCAGCATCTTCTCCGGTCTCTACGGTCAAATCCAAAATCTTGCTTTTATCTACGGCGATGTTCTTCCCAAACTCTGGAGCGTTAGCGGCTTGCTGCTCGCGCAGTATCTCCCCGGTCGGTTCCAAGGCGAAATCTTGCAGACACTCGTATTCATCTTCGGTTTCAATATCCTCAGCACTATCCTCACGCTCCCGGTCTCATATTACCAGACCTTCGTGCTTGAGGAGAAGTTCGGTTTCAACAAGCAGACTGTTGGTCTCTGGGTTACAGATATGCTCAAGGGCCAGATGCTAGGCATAGTTCTCGGAGCTCCCATCATCAGTGCCATTCTCAAGATTGTCCAGACGACTGGAAACTCGTTCTTCTACTATCTATGGCTCTTCGGTGTCTTCCTCCAGGTGTTTGCGATTACTATTTACCCCATCGTTATCCTGCCGCTGTTCAACAAGCTGTCCCCTCTCCAGCCCGGTGAAATCAAGACTGGCGTCGAGAAGCTTGCCGAGAAGCTGAAATTCCCGCTTTCAGAGCTGCACGTCATCGACGGTAGCAAGCGCAGTGCCCACTCCAACGCCTACTTCTATGGTCTCCCCTGGAAGAAGCACATTGTCATCTACGACACCCTTCTTGAGAAGAGCGAGCCACAAGAGGTTGTTGCTGTGCTGGCCCATGAGCTTGGCCACTGGAAACTCAGCCACACCACCAAGCTCTTCGGCATTGCCCAGTTCCACATGTTCTACATTTTCTCTCTCTTCTCGGTCTTCGTCAACAACAAGTCTCTTTACCAGTCCTTCGGCTTCATCAAGGAGCAGCCCATCATGATTGGATTCCTTCTGTTTTCCGATGCCCTTGCCCCCATGGATGCCATTGTCAAGCTGCTGATGAACATCCTGAGCCGCAAGTTCGAGTTTGAAGCTGGTATGTTACTCCAAATGAGATGATCTACTCCCTCAATACTGACCTAATTTCTTTCGCAGACGAATTTGCCCAAGGCCTCGGATTCTCTGATGAGCTTGCTGCCTCTCTCCTCAAGCTGCAGATCCAGAACCTGAGCACCATGGACGCTGACTGGATGTACGCCAGCTACCACTACTCACACCCAATCCTGACCGAGCGTCTTGCTGCCCTTGGCTGGCAGGGTGGAAAGGTCACCAGCTCCAAGGCAGAGGATAGCGAAAAGCCCGTCAAGGCCGCTGACCGCGAGCTTTAAATCGGTGGTTTTATTGGCAATTGCCAACTCCCAATTATTAAATTTACGTCGAAGTTGGGGTGCAGAATAGATGATGGGGATCAGTGGAGCAAGAGGCTCGATGATTCCATTGAGTTGGATTGGGAAAATGGACGCTTTCGAATATCTATCTTTACAACTTTTTTCGTTCCCAAAAAAGACACTTTTGTCTAGACATGAAATGCATGAAGATATACAGGAAGCAAGCGAGCTTCAATAGCCGTAGCTATAAGTCGAACACACCGTAAAAGGCGGCAGGATAACAGCAGAAAATAAAACAGAGTAGAAAAAACTCCAACCCGATGCAACAACGCCCATAGCTCAAACAGATCCAAAACAAGACAATCAATCCGAGTCGTCATCCTTCTTGTTCTTGGCCTTCTTCTCGGCCTGTCGTCGCTCTTTCTTCAAGCGCTTGCGCTCCTCCTTATCAATGCCAGACTGATCCTGCTCCTGCTCCTGGAAGGCCTCAGCCTCGGTTTCGAATTCGGTATCCTTCATTTCAAGATCATTGTCGTCGTTCTCGTCCTGGTTTTCGTTCGCAGTCGCACCAGCGGCAACATCGAGGTATTCTTCGCCAGGGTTGTTCTTGGCGACTGTCAAATCCCGTCCAAGGACCTCACCAGCCAGACCGGCTTGCACACGCTTCAGATTGTGGAGAATGAGGTTTGGCGCCGCGGCGGTGGTGCGGGAAACGGGACCATGTTCGCTGATGCTGGCATTGGGCTGTAGAGCTGGGTCTTGAGCTGCGCGGTCCAAGTAGGCAGCTAGGAAATCGTGTGCGGCAGATTGACTGATTGACTTGGTGCTTTGCACAGTGGTCGGGGGGAGAGAAGAGGGGCCTTGAGCGGACATTTTTGTGTGGAAAAGGCCTGCAATGGCCGGTTGATCGAGCTCGGAGGGTTTGTTGAAGACTGGCGATTTGTCGGCTGGAGTTTGCGCTTTTTACTGCAAGCCCAAGACCAAAGAGAGTCTTTGGTTAAATCAATTGGGAGTTGCTCGGCGCATCGAACAAAAAAGTTTCGGTGGCGCTAGTCCGGATCAGGTATCATCTACTCGCCCATTAAAGGTGCAGTGCAGACAATATCTTCGCAAGAGAATATCATAAAACAGGATAATTAAAACTATCACATTTCTAATCTAGCCCATCTTTATTTTCGAGCCTATAACCAGTTTATAATAGCATGCTGTTGCTCTATAGTATCATCGAGGCGGACCCGCGCCTGCGGCTCCGCGCTTAATTTTCTTTCGACTTCCCGACACCGCGCCGCGAGCATCACCGAAGCCTTCCTAGCCTATCCTCAACCCCAACGACAGCCGAGTTATCCCTCCTTTTCAAAATTCGGGCCATCATAATGCTTGGTTTTCGCTGCAGAGCTGTGCCCTCCATTCGGGCCGCTGTGTTCACTCCCCAGGCCCTGGTGAACAGGTACGCATGAACTCTCCGCAACATCAAATACCCCAAGCACGGCACTAACAACAGCCCTCCATTCTAGTGCTAGCCCATTCACACGGCAGACCAAGGCCACCAGCTCTGCAGTCTTTTCTGCCAGATCTTTCTCATCCTCCCTTTTCTCCACGCCGATCCGCCCCCAACAACTACAGACCTTCTCCCGACTCCCTTCCACAAGCACTTCCACCACCCTCTCCTCGGTGTCCTCGCTGCTCTCCCAGCAATCACAACAGAGCCGTGCTTTCTCGGCAACTGCACACCTTGGCGTGAAACGCAACACATTCAACCCCTCGCGACGAGTACAGAAGCGACGCTCCGGGTTCCTGGCCCGGAACAAGTCCCAGAAGGGCCGTCTTGTCCTGATCCGGCGGCGTCTCAGGGGACGCAAGGCTATGAGCTGGTAAATTCACCTTGCTAGGAAAGTTTCGATGGTGGATGGAAGCATATCGGAGGGTTTGAATGCATTAAAGAGCATGGCCGCGAGGAGCTTGTCTACAAGTTGATGGATCGATGAAGGTGGAAAGCTATCCTTGGGGTCGGCAGAACATGTCAGGTTTATTAGACCTTGTACCATATTATCTCTTCTTGAGTATGTGTGAAATTATACGCAATTCAGCAGTCTTTTCTTCATCAAATGGGTTGTTCTTGCGGATGAGGGATAAGCTGAGTGCTTAGTTTTACCCCAGAATGAGCCGATCATCAATTTTCTCGGTCTCTAGGTATGAACTTGGTTTGACATAATAGACACAGTCAATCGGTGGAAGCGTAGCATTATGACGGGAGGGATAGACATATGAAATAGCTATGTTTTTGACTACTACGCCGCTTGATCTTACTTTCAAGTTAGTTTGTCTAGTCCCTTTTAATAGGCTTCTTCTGTTTGTCGCTTAGTCGCTAAAATGTATTGGACAACCAGACCAATTTATTTTATGAGTATAACTTTATAATGAATTTTCTAACTAATCCAATTTCCACCAACCGTTTGACTGCTCAACCC
>JAVMSB010000257.1:0-47595 GCA_031761475.1 Penicillium pancosmium | reverse complement strand
GATCAGTGTAAATTTGATGAGAGGGCTCTCATGCAGCTTCTAGATTATCTTCTTCCAAGCCTTGGTGCTTTCAGATGTATGTAGCATTGTAATGGGAAGGATGGCAGACAGTTCAACAATGACGGCCCTCGTTTGAACCCTTAAATTATACACTTACATCCTCCATTAGATGACCTTTTATTTCTGGGTAGAAAAGTAGATCGCAAAGAGAATAATAAGAAGCAAGCCAAGGTACACGAAGTAATATCGCCATTTAAGATTGGTAAGGTTAACGAAAATGTAAAATTGGTTTGGGCCGAAAGTGGCAAGATTGTTTATTCCTAGGACCTGCCATTAAACTAAACTAGGTTGGCCTACTTAGATTAGATTGTTGGTAGATGATACATAAAATAGTCCACAGTACTCCGTACCTTGACGATCTTTCATGTCCCGTATATGGGGAGCAGCTCCACCTAAATTGAGTTCTGGCTGATAGTGCCATAAGTGTATCCATGGATATATCAAGCGGCCGGATAGTCTAGTTGGTTATGACGCATCGTTAACACCGATGAGGTCCTCGGATCGAGCCCGGGTCTGGTCACATTTTTTTGCATTTTTTCCTTGGTCCTAGGAATTGCTCTACTATCTCGGACCCTTTTGGGCCGAAAGACGCGGTCGCTCCGCCGTGACAGTGCTAATTGCAAGCAGCATTGATCAATTGCTACATTTTACTGAATCTAGGGAATGTGTCATAGTACTAGTTGGGTTGATCTGGCCTTGCGAAAATAAATAAACGCTGTCTATCATTTATGAACTGTAAGTCTATCATGATCTATCACAAAGAGTTATGCCGAGATTGGTAGCTTAGTAGCTCTGATCTGTTTCCATGTATGTCCCCAGCTCTATTTCTGGAACTTCATATCCAGCTTCCGCAACACAGGATGGAACTCAGGCCGAGGGGCCGCATCGATATCCTTTCCAGGACCGGCATGGCTGGCAATATGGCCCGGCAATTTCGCCGGGTTTTCAACAACACCCGGGATATTAGTGTCTATTTCTCGGGCCATCTTATTCAAAAAGTTATTGACCGGCTTCACGAACCACCGTGCGCCTCCGAACTCAAACCATCCCAAGTGACCGCCCCATGATGTAGTAACCATGACACCGTATGGTGTTTGGGCCATTTCCTGGAAAGGGAGGGCATCGTATGAAGCAATCTGGGAATTGTTAGCTGAAAGTACAACTCATGAAGTAATTTTAGAACCAGGGTCTTACAGGGTCATCTTCGGCCTGAACACAGAGGAATGGAATGCGGATGTTGAGCATGGCGTCTGTTGAGGAGGCGTCACGATAGTATGCGCCTTCGGTCGGGTAGCCCCAGGTTGGGCATTGGAGGTGACTATGATTCAATGGTTAGTACATATGCCCGTACGAATATGGAGGTCTCCTGAATGATAATGATCGAGAATGCAGGCTTTCTTACCGGTCGAATTCGTGTAGATAAGTGATGTTCATCACCGCTTCAGGGTCGATGCGAGGGTTTTTCGAAATTTCTTCGATATGCCTGGTAGTAGGTAGAGTGAGTGGCCATTTCATGATACCAGGGGCATGATTTGCCAACTCACGATTTGAATAATTTCTTCATGTTTGTGCCCATCGTTTTGCTGTATGCTTCCCGACCGAGGAAGGTCGACTGCAAATTAGCCGATCCGATGTCCAAGTTCCAAGGGCTTGCGCAGATAACAGCTGCCTTCAACTGGCAATTTTCTCCCTCTTCTCCGAGGTACTATATAGCATCATGTTAGCTCGTCGAAATGAATGACTTGTTGATTCGCTTCCTTGAAATCACCGAACGTACATTAGCGAGAATATTTGCACCGAGTGAGAATCCGATGCCAAACAGCGGGCGGTTGGGGAAGTTTTTCCTGAGCCATTTCACGGATTGACGGACATCCCATGTTGCGCGGGCATTGTATAGCACACCAGTGCTGATCTTTGTCTGAGCGCAACCTCGCGAGTTAACCACACATGCCTCCCAAGTACCATCTTCGACGAGAGGGGCAAGAATATGCCGCAGGTAGACTTCGTGAGAACCACCACTCAAGCCATGGAGAAGAACCAGCATAGGCTTATTGTCATCAGATGGCAGAGTAGCGAGTTCTTCTTCCGAGTAGAAAGATGTCCGCTCAGGGAGACCGTCAGGTTGGGTATACCTTCTCGCTTTGTCGGTGAGTTCCCCGCTCGGGGGCATATCGTACGGCTTCACCGCAAAATCAATCGCATAAGAGCCGGCGAACATGGGTGTTTCCGACTCGAACATCTTGCGCTTATAGTAAACGGGGACATTGTCGTGTTTCAATGTCGTCCAGACTGTCTGCAAATGACCATTGAAGAGGAATGGGTTTAGGTTGCATGATTCTGGAGTCGCGTCGCGGCAGATATCCACCAGGGATGTCTGTTCCTTGCCGCCGGACTTGGAGGCTTTGGTTAAGAGGAGTCGGTTATCCTTGGCGTGGTAGAAGGAAACGCGACCTGAGGGACGAAGCCACGAAAGAAGTCCCATGGCGACCAGCCCTGATAAGAGCAATGATATGGGGAAG
This sequence comes from Penicillium pancosmium, assembly GCA_031761475.1. Lineage (NCBI taxonomy): Eukaryota > Fungi > Ascomycota > Eurotiomycetes > Eurotiales > Aspergillaceae > Penicillium > Penicillium pancosmium. The sequence goes on along the minus strand of JAVMSB010000257.1, from coordinate 45,016 downwards.
GTAGCGAGTAGGTCCGATGCGATCGCCGACATTAGGTGTGTATCTCATGCAATGAATGAAAGGGGATATACAAATTAACAATGCGAGCGATGATGTAAAACGAAATGTTAAAAAATCGACCGTAATAGTCGAGAGATGAGAATAAATCGCAAATCTCGAATTGCCAAATTGGCAAATCTTGGAACTGTTCCAAATTCGAGATGGACCTCGGCCCAAATTTAGATGACTCAGCATTATATGCCTGATTCCTGAGGTAAAAGTTAGTGCCTTGCTACCTTTCTGCCTTAGTGCCTGAACCTTGAGGGGTTCCACTGTTCCACTCGGGCATCTCCTTCACCTTAACTTCTACCACTTCACAACTTCTACTTCAACTCGGCTTTACCCAATGGAGTTGGGCGCCTTCTTTGACCCCCTGCTGTTGATTCTCGGCTTTCTCTTCGGTATTCTGTCACAGCTTCTTTCCTATCTCCTCTCCTTGCTGGGCTTCCTGGTCTCCCCCTTATTATACATCGCCCATGGCCTACTCTCCATAGCATTGTGGCCCTTGCGATTACTGCTCAAATTCGAGGTACGAATTTCCACCAATTGGATACTTACTATTCGATTTATATCTTCTTTGATGTATGTTTCTATCCTGATTAACTGACCCATTACCAGGCCTTCATTCTTTTCACCAGTGGGGCCGTGTTTACTGGAGCCGTCGTAGGGTTATGCCTTTATCTCACTGGCGATGCTCTGACGCAACTCCTGCACTTGTATCCTTCTGCTCAACCGTCAGATTCCACTGAGCTTGTCCGCCCGAAGGAAGAGCCTTATGACTGGGAAGCCAAGATCAAGGACGAGCGCTTCATGTCCTCGACGATCCTGGAGGAAGAAGAGACTAGTCAGATCTCGGAATGATGTACATGAATCGAAGATTTTACGGCATATGCAGAGCTCTAGGTTTCTTTTTTCTTGAATTTAGAAGCGTGAAATGTCTTCCATGAAGTGGCATTGAGACGATTGTATGTCGATTACTCAGAGACTAATCAAAGGCCTCTATTGAGCACCCAACCTATAAGCACCGGATGGCATAAGGGAGACAAGTTTCCCGGTGGCAGGCAAAGTGAGTTGGGGTCTACCGTACTTGACGTGGCTATATGGTGCCGATTTTCATGTCTTTTTAATATTTCAGGGTTGACATTCATCTTTATGGAGCTTGGATGCTAGATTGGATGCTAGATGTCTTGCTTTGTGTGGGGAAGCACCTGCATAGCTATACACTCATTATATGGGTTCCAACAGCCAAAAGAATTTCGATTGGAAGATAACGCTCAATTATTTCCGAAAAAAATGGACACAGGGCATACCGCCGCCAACAAGTACTTTTGAGAAATGGGGAGTATCAATCACACTCAGCGACAGCAGCAAGATCCTCGGTACATAAAATCAACAGATGTTTTCCAGTTCCTTCACAAAGCGCTCTACTTCCAGGAGAGGAAATCCAGGAGAGCGTCCAAGACAAATATAGCATCCAGTAAGCTCTGATTAGGTATGTATGTCAGCCTGGCAGGTAGTGACTGCTACCCGATAATAGGACACTTACGTTGAATCAGGGTCCGTTCTTCTACAAACCTTGCTTTAGTACCGTACTGCTGAGCCTTTTGCGCAAATGGGAGGCAGTTCTGGCCCTCCTGCAGCTCGCCATTATTATCACTCTGAGAAGCTGAGTACGGTCGGGCTTCTGCCGGCTGCTCGGAAGTATTGACCGGGAAGATGCCCCTTTCTTTAAGATACCCTTCCACGTCGTAACAATCGAACCAAGCATCTTGCATCTCATGAGCGAACTGCTGATTAGTGGCATCTATGGATCTTTGCCTGCCAATAACATTTTCAGTGATATAATCCCTCCGGCAATCGATGTAGTGCGACCCGGCACCACCAATACCAAAAAAAGGGACTTCCAGATCACCAGAATGGACCTGGAGACCATTCTGCAGAAGGGATTGAAGAATATGCGACAAGCGCTGCCTTGTCACTTTGCCTAAGGGAAGCCCAAATCTTTGGTCGATAGTATGGGGACGAGAAGCTGGATCAGTTAGGCATCTGTATCCAACTTCAAGACAGGCAAGACGAAGCCGATTGGCGAATCCTGAATCTTCACTTTTACTTATGGTGGTATTGTCGCTGTGAAATGACAGAAGTGGAGAGTAGTGAGTGGGAAGGGTGCCGTCAGCGAGATTGCCTTTGGCTTCAGCACTAACAAAGGCGTTTCTGATGTGTAAGGTTGGGCCCGGGGGCAACAAATAGCTCTCAGTTTCCATACTCCCAGGGCCACCATCCACGATTGAAACTGCCTTGTTTGTGAGAGACAGAAAGTGTTTCGTAGATCGCTGGATCGTCTGTGCAAGATCTGGTGCCAGAGCCAACGCCCCGGATTTTACCAAATTATCACTCAGGGAAAGAAATGTTGTGCTCATTTGCTCCACAAGTGCTTCCAAATGATGAATCCGGTCATTTAGTGATGCTATAGTAGATTCTTTGCGTTCGCGATATGCTTGTTGTGCTAGCCTGATTTGGGTTTTGCGTTTCTTGTAGTTCAGCCATAAGTTCAGTATACGTCTCTGATTGGACCAAACACTAACATTTTTGCGAGTCTCTTCTCCTGGTTGTATTCTTGGACGCCCTCTCTTTTTTCCTTGCGGGTTCTTCCCAGAAGGGTTATTGTTTGCGCCTTCTACTCCTGACACGCCCGTTGACACAGAGATAGTAGGATCGCTCATTGACATTTTCTTCTTTCCATTGGGTTCTCCACTGCTGGAAGAATAAAAGTCTTTCAATATGTGGCTGGTTTTGAGTGTGGGGTCTGCGCTCGTTGAGATGGTTGTGGACAGAAAGCGAAACGGCAGCATATGTCCGAGTCTTCGTCTGTGATATCGGGAGTGCAATATGTATAAACAGTGTAAATATGCCAATATTTACTAATTTAGTGGCTCGGGAAAGGAGGGGGGGGGGGGTTAAGCTTACTACTGGTACACTTGGTTTGCATTCTCCACATATTACACTACAGGCTCCGCTCCACGGTAAACCTGTCATGTATTTTGGAGCACGTTGTTGCATCCCTGAAACTCTTGGCAGGTTTGTATCCCTGTCGAAAATTTTGATTATTCATCAGCTGGAGGTGTGGATAGCAACAAAGCATTCTTAAATTCTCCGCGCTGAGATAGCTGACTGCAAGTGGGTGTTAGGGTATATAAAGTTCAGGATCCGCAACTCATACGGCATGGGTGTCAAAAAGAAAAGCTCTTTCATCCCAGCTTCTACGGAAAAATTACCATTCAATCCCTGGCTCCCGATATACTATGGCTTTCCCTAACCGCCTCTTTACTCGCTCAACATGGCGCTTCATCGGCCTTGGCCTAACGACGACTGTCTTTTCTCTCGGATCCTTGGCCCTTATATCTCCGTCTGTTGCTGCAAGCTCTCTTGGGGTCGTACCTACTACACCAGAAGGCCGTGAGATAGCCGACAAAGCAATGGTATTCCTCGGAATACGCGATATAGCTGTGGCAGGTGCGCTGTTTTGGTTTCATTGTGAAGGAAAGGGAAAGGAGATGGGAGCTATCTTGACAGCGTGGACTGTTGTGTGTGTTGTAGATACATGTGTCACGATAATGGGGCCCAGAGGATGGGATAACGGTGTTTGGGGACTGTGTGGGGGCGCAGCGGTGGTGGCATTCGGCGGGCTAGGGCTGTTCCAATTGTAAGGTCCGGGGATTGATGGGGTGCTGAGGAATGTTGTGGTGGGAGGAGAGCAAAGAAAGAAATCTTTCTATGCACTTCGCTAGATTGATTCACTACATAAGCTCTGAGAGCATTGGCTGGCAATCCATTATCATCGCCCTTGAATATCCTTTGGGCGCGGGATCATTGAAATTTTAAGAATAGAATAACGCGGAAATTGCATCGGGTGGAACAAATTACCCCGTTAGTTCTAAATCCTGCTTCATGACATCTACCACCAGCTTTTCCATCCTCGAAACTTTATTCCCAGCTCACGCTCTGCCCTGGTACTAAATATCAACCGTGTAGTTGGTTGAATCCACGGGGTCTAACTCGATCGGTACATTAAAATAGCGCGTTTTCACGAAATTATTTACCTCCCGACATGGGTTTCTTTTACAAGAAACAAGGGACGACTGTAAGCCCTTGGTAGTACTACCGCTCCAAGTAAGGGCCCTGATGTGGGCAATAGCAACATCGGCAACATGAACGCCTATGAATTTCCCGTCAAGAAAAGTTCTAGACATGAGCAAAAGGAAGAGCAGTCCGTTAGTGCCGTTAAGTTGATCCGTAGTCCCAGTTATCAAGACGAGGGACATTTGCAAGGAAGATGCGACGTGGTATTGAGTATAAATTTACTAGAATCATTTTCAGCGCCATTATGTATATTATGTACAGGGCACTGAACTATCATAGCTCAAAAAATGGTTAAAATTGAGTGCTTATCCATTATTTATCATTGCTATTCTGCATAATTCTTTATGCGAAAGGTTAACTGAAGGGCGGACCGGGTCCGCCCTTCCGATCAACTTTGCAATGACCCTTGTAGTATTGACACAAGGGTACGGTTGGAACACTAATCAGACCGATAACTACATTAAAGCATGCGAGGGTAATGAGAATAAACCAGTGTGGGGCTCCTTACTATGGACTCTTGATTCAAGAGTCCTGGGTTGTTGGAAGTCTCGGAATGATTACTATTCAACCCAAAGTTAGATAGTCGGGTAAATGTCGGTATTAATATTTTCCCCCATAACAAATAATCGTATTTTTTAGAGTTCCGTGGTTCAGGTGGTGGATCCTCGGAAACTTTTTTTTTAAGCTTGTCTGTAAGCAGCTGAATAATGAGCTGGTCGTGGATAACGAAAACGATACCGTCATGACTCGACAACTCAGATCAATGATTCTCGTAGGGCCTTTGACTATATAAATGGAGACAGCCCATTAGTCCGTTAATTTTTATCATTAAAGATTGCCAGCTCTCCAGTCATTCGAAACGTATCTTCGTCATGTCTTCCAAGAAACTCATTGTCATTCTTGGTGCCACTGGTAACCAGGGCGGTTCCGTTGCGGAAACATTCCTCCGGGAACCCGAGTGGCGCGTTCGAGCGGTTACTAGAAATCCTCTTGGCTCGAAAGCGCAAGCGTTAGCTGCTCGTGGCGCAGATGTCGTCAAAGCTGACCTGGATGATCCATCATCACTTAGCTCGGCATTTGAGGATGCGCATGCCATATTCGCTGTTAGCGACTTTTGGGGGTTGTTTGGCGATCCTGCCAGTCAAGCAAAAGCAGAAGCAGCAGCGCAGCCTCTGAATATCTGGGCCGCCAACCATGAGACACAGCAATTGAAGGGTGTTATCGATGCTGCAGCCAAGGTTCCCTCTTTGGAACGGTTTGTGTTGTCATCACTGTCCGATGCAACCAGATGGTCTGGAGGGAAATACAGCCATGTCTACCATTTTGATTCCAAAGCAAATGGTGAGACTTATGGGAGAGAGAACCATCCTGAGTTGTGGGCGAAAACGAGCATCTTCCAGGCTGGGTACTTTTTGAGCAACTTTGTCTCCAATCCAATCACCCTCCCTAGAAAGGTAGTGTGTTGCCCTTCCTATACTTGAACATTAGCTTACTCTGCGCAGAATACCAGTGGAGTAGCCCAGTTTATTGGCGGACTCGACCCTGATGTGGAACTACCCTTCATTGCCGCAGAGGAGGATACTGGGCCTATTGTCAGAGCTCTAGTGCTTGAGGCAGCAACAAAGGAAGTTATCGGGTATAGAGCCCGCATTACGCTGCGCGGCCTCATTGAAACCTTCTCGCAGGTGACCGGTATGAAAGCTGAAGCCGTCGTTTTACCCAAGGGAGAGTCAGTTGTTCCATTTCCCCCTGAACTACAACGGGAACTTGACGACAACTGGGCGTATTGGAAGGAGTTTGGATACTACGGAAGCGATCCAGCTATCGTAGATCCTCAGGATGTGAGTGTCATGCCATATTGTGCGAGGTACCTTTACGCTAACATACATAGTTGGAACATGCGCCCAAGCTCAATAGCGTGGCAGACTATTTCAGAAAGCAAGACTGGTCCAAAATCCTTGGCTCGTAAGGGCTGGGATCATTTGACAGCAACCTGCTTTGCTGATCTAATTGATTTATTGAAGTGGCGGTCTAGATTGTCTTTCAAGGTGTATGCATACAGGGTTGTTGGCAGTTTGTGGTGCATTCAGGTAGCCAAATGGTAGTAGGAGCAATTACTCTTTACTTGAAAAAAAAAGATCTTACAGCGGAAATCCAGTACATAGGCGTGTTCCGAGGTTTATTGCGTAGCATACTAGTAGTACCACTACTTGAAGCAGTCTACGTGACATAGACCAAGTTCAACTGTACCGTCAAATTGACAACTGTTGCTAACTGTCAAAAATATTTCTAGAAATGGGATCCTTCATAGCATATATCATAAATTCATAGTGTAGTTACTTACAATTGCAGTTGAAGCTGTGGCTACGGCTGTGGCTGTTACAGGCGATGTTCACGTGACCCGTGGTAAACAGGGGCGGCGGTGGCCGCGGCGGATCGGATCGTACATAACTTTGTAACAACGCCGAGTGAATGACTAAATTCATCGGAATTTGATTTTCCATCTTTTCTTTCCTTTCAGATAGCAAGAGAAACCCACTCTACTCTGGTCGGAGCTGCCAGTTAACACCAAACTGACGCGTATCTTGCACTTTGTCTTTCCCACTTGCTACCTGGGGGGATCAACATCGTCATCTACCCGCTCTATCAACTTCATCACATCACCGTACTCTGCTTTGTTCAAACTGCCCGACCATCAAGATGACTTCGGAAAACTCAGAGGACGCCATGATGGCAGCGGCCATCAAAGCATCTCTCAAAGAGGCGAAGAAGCAATCATCCCAAGATCGCGTCGTGGACTTGACAAAAGAGTCCGATGACGAGTCCGATGTGCAGGTTGTCTTTCCAAAATCAAACTCGGTCGTCGGCTCAGATACTGACAATGAAGTCGACTCCGCGGAGGATGATTACGATCTAAAACATGCCATCGCACTGTCACTAGCCAACACATCGCCTCAGGTCAACAAATCTCCCAAAAAGTCGCCTCAGCGTCAGGACACAGATGCTCAAAGTTCTTCCAGCAATCAACCAACGACCCAGGGAATATTTGGGCTCGATCGCAAGCAAATGGAACAAGAACGTCTCATGCGCCTGAGCAAACGCAAGGCCTCGGAAGTCGAGGTCTCACCTGAGCGTCTGCCAAAGGCTGCCAGGATTTCCCCTTCACCTGGATTTGAAGTTCTAGGTTCCCATCAGACATCTACGGCTACATCACCTCAGACCGTCTCTGACGGAAAGGGCAAGCACCCGGTGAACCGCAATCCGAGGTTGGGTTCGCCAGGCTATGAAGTCGTCAATGTCAAATACTTCTCTCCAAAACCCGAGACTCAACCCGCCCCGACCTCCAACACTCAGCGCAACCCGCCCTCAACGGTCAACTTTCGGCCCCCCTCCAGAGCAGGAATTCAATGGCCATCTGGGATAGTGAAAAAGACGCGCCTAGCTAACTCCCCACGCAAGCACGACGATATCTCGATTGAAGAAGTGCTCCAAAAAGATGACTTGGAACTTGCCGTTCTCAGTTCATTCCTATGGGATATGGAATGGATTTTGGGCAAACTAAACACAAACCAAACAAGGATTTTGCTTGTGGTTCACGCTGCAAATGAAGAGGTAAGCAAGCCAGACCAGCCCCCGTTTTCCAGCGAAACGACAGTGAAGTTATTGACTTTGCAAATAGCGCCCTGCTTATGAGGCAGATGCTGCAACTATTCCCAATCTCCGGTTTTGTTTCCCTTCCCTGGATGGCCAGATTAATATCATGCATTCCAAATTGATGCTACTTTTCCACTCGGAGTATCTTCGAATCGTTGTCCCTACTGCCAATTTGATTCAAGTTGACTGGGGCGCGCAGCATGTGATGGAAAATGTCAGTTCCTACCCCCAGAAAAATGAAGCGTCGTGAGATACTAACAAAATAGACTGTTTTCATCATCGATCTACCTCTGAAGTCAAAGACAACTGGTGCGAAGAGCTCATCCGGTGACACCAACGACGAAACCTACACACAATTCTACAACGATCTCGTCATTTTTCTCAAAGCCAGCTCATATCCACAGGGTGTTATTGAAAAAGTGGCCAAGTTTGACTTTACAAAAACTGCCCGATACGCCTTTGTACATTCAATGTGAGTTGCGTGCCTATGTCATCTGTTCTTGGAGGTTTATCTTTCTAATTTGAATTTCTCGCAGCGGTGGATCCCACACTGCTGAAACTTGGAGATGGACTGGGTACACGGGGCTTGGCCGCGCTGTGTCGAATTTAGGCCTACGGACCCAATCGCCCGTCAACGTTGATTTCATAGTAAGTTAAAATAACAATCGGGGCACATGCTTGAAAAGCGATCTTTCTAACTAGGGTCAATAGACTTCTTCCCTCGGTGCGCTTAACGAAGATCTTCTTCGCGGCATTTATCTCGCTTGCAAGGGTAGAAACATTCCCCATTTCCTTTTCTATGATTTCATTCGATACTAAGCCCTCTCAGGTGATGATGGAAGTACAGACTATCAATTCCGCAATACCAAGCCAGCGGCCAAAGCGACAAGTCCCTTACGAGGGCCATGCGAAGAATGGAAAGACCGATTCCGAGTCTACTTCCCCTCCCAGAAAACCGTGGAGGCTGTAGCCCGGGCTGCAGGCCGTCGACCACAGGATATTGGGGGAACGGTTTGCTTTGGTTCGAAGTACTGGAATAGTCCCAAATTGCCAAGGCGCGTCTTGAAGGATTGTCAGAGCCAGCGTGACGTTCTTATGCATAACAAGGTTTGTTGGCCTCCGGTTCTGGCTCGAATCTCTTCTATCTATCCAAGGGGATGGGTTTTCGTGTTCTGTTATTGACACACTACTAATCTTGTTTATGTTAGATTGCTTTTGTCAGACCCTCGGAATCGATTACGCTCCCAGATGGCTCTGAGTGCAGAGGATGGGCTTATGTCGGAAGTGCCAATCTCTCAGAATCTGCCTGGTAAGTGGGAAGAAGTGCGGCTAGAATATCATGGAATATTTCTTTTATTTTCTTGAGCTCTCTGATCTCACTGACATCTTTTTTCTAGGGGTCGTCTTGTTAAGGATCGCGCTACCGGCGAACCAAAACTCAATTGTCGGAACTGGGAATGTGGCGTTTTGGTTCCGGTTACTAGCGAAACATCCACCACCGCCAAAGCAACGACTGCTTCAAACAGCTCGGATTCTGGTTCAGAACATCGCGAGCTCAGTCTCTTCAATGGTACGATTCCTGTCCCAATGAAACTCCCCGCCGAGAGCCTACGGGCTGAGCGGGAGCCGTGGTTCTTCATGGGTTGAGCTGGACTAAGAGCATTTTGTGAAACCTTGTAAGCTGAGACAGTATTGAGATGAAATTTGAATGGAAAGTTTGTCTTGTCTCTTTGAGTGTGTGTTTAGCCCAATTTTGAAGCTCCTAGAAAGCAATTTATCCATGACCTATCATTCAGCCCCCGGCACATCATCCCCAGGACCCAATGGAGGCCGACTGGCCGCCATATTACACTGCCTAAAAAGACGAACTTCATCCTCCTTGAACGAACCCACAATAGAATGCATCACGCCATGATTATTAAAAAGCACCAAATCCCCCTCTTTCCAATCATGCGCATAAACAAACTGCGGCTCAATTGCCCTTCTCTGCAATTTGTACAGCTTTTCTCTCACCTCATCCAGATCGTTAAGAACGTCTCCATTCTCAAGATGAATTTTGCGCACGCAGGTTGGATAGACCATCATTGCTAGCTGGTTCGTGATGGGATTCTTCCACGCCATCGGGTATGTTTTTATCTTCGACTCTTCGAATGGGGGTAATTCGTTCTCGGGGAGTTCGAGTCCTTCGGATATTATACCTAGACCATTGGAGCGGGATTTCGCCTTGCTCATCCAGATATATGGGTGTGGTGCGTACTCGACTTTACTGGTGCGGACGAAGTGTTTTTCCTCATCTGTAAGCATTTCATAGAGGTGGTAACCGCTGAAGAAAGCCGTTGTTCCAAGCGGGACGTCGATGATAGTATCTGTCTCATCGTCGTAGCGAAGCGTTTGGCGGCGATCACTGGGTACTTGCACCGCTAGTAAAGAGGTAACCAGTGGTGGATCGAGATTATACATGGCCGAATCAATATGCCAGCGATAGAAATGCGTAAAACTGGCATCTTCGTCGGGCGGGATGGGGTTCTTGTGGAAAGATTTGTGGTGGGGATGTTTCAATTGAAGGTTAAATAGGCCTTCGTATTCGGGGACGGTGCCGCTTCCAATTACTTGGACTTGAGGCTGGTGAGGGATTGTGGTCAAATCTGCGTGCAGGACGCTGCGCTTGTCGATTGTTTTGCCGTGGCTGTAGAGGCCGGCTGATGGGTCGAAACGTCGGGTGAGTTCGTATTGGGCGCGTGGTGAGAGATTCTTTTGGTTTTTTATCACTACTACTTGGTTCTCGTAGAGGGCTTTGCGGAGGATTGTGAAGTCGTTATCTTTTTAGATTTGGGGTTAATGTGTGCATCGCTGTATGTGATGATCTATTAGATCTCAACTTACCACTGAGATTCTCGAGATTCAGTCCACTCGGCTCGGTTCCGAAGTCCACCTGAGACCCGTTGGTCTTAGGGAGAGGGCGGAAGCTCACGGCCATTATATCTGTTTTCAACTTGGTTTCCCTGGGGTGTTCAAATACTTGATTGTTGTGTTATTGAAGTTCCAGAGATCTGGCGTCTTTATACAAGGCCAACCTCCGCGGACTTGTATGAATTAGATTCATACAAGCGGGTGAGATGTGGAAACTCTTCCCAACTAAATTGTTTACTTTCGGTTTCGTCTAATTGATTTCAACCTGAACTATTTACCCCAGATAACATATCTATACAATCTAATCGCGATGAAGCGGTCGAGATCTGCCCCAAAGAGGAGGTGGGTGAATTTCCGAACCCACCCGCTCCGCCTCCGTTGTATCGATCTATAAGAATGCAATAACAACAGGACAGAATAAAAGAAGCAATTTCAACTGAACAATTCTCCTTGTATCACCATTCTGTCTTTTCTTTGTTTTTTCTTAAATCCCACTATCCAAGATGTCAGAACCCGCAGGACTAAAATTCAAAATCCTCCCCGATGAAATCAGACAAAGCTCAGCAATCGGCGCCGAAATCCAACTCCCCCCAGGAATGACCATTCTGGAGCTAGAAAATTTGACAGAAACAGACAAAAAGACTCTCCAACAAGCCCTCTTTGAGAACCAAGTAATTGTCATCCGGAAACAAAAAGGAATCGACGCCACCGTCCTTCCAAAACTCGCAAAGATCTTCGACAAAAGTGCATCCGACATCCACTCCGCCGGCGAAAAAGCCGTGAGTGATCCGAAAAATATCCTCTCGGCATATAAAGCCGGAAGACATCCTAAAGCTCCCCAGGTGGGAATTATTGGGTCTGGAAAGTTTCACGATTATGAAGGGTTGAAGGAGATTGAGGTTGTTCACTTGGTTAGTATTCAAAAGGATATGGTTTCGATGGCAACGTTGAATTTGAATGCCATGTAAGGTGTGATGCTAACTAATCCCCTTTTTTATTAGGACCATACCCTCTTTCATGAAACCCCTCTCACCGAAGAAGAGCTCGACAATGGATATACTCGCCCGTACAGATGGCACATGGACACTCCATTCTACGAGCGCCTACCTGGCGAAGTGACGATCTTGCACTCAATCCGCAGTCCAAATCTGCCCGATCAAAAGATCAAGTTCCCAGATGGACAGGAGAAGCAGATTGGAGCTGGAGCTACAGCCTGTGAGTATAACGTCCATGTTTTTCAAATTGTTTTATATCTTCCAACATGGGCGCTGACAGACTGGAAAACAAATCAGTTTTCTCAGGCGCTAGGGCTTTCGCTCTTTTGAGCCCCGATGAGCAGGAATTCGCTATGAATACCACCGTCACATATGCGCCTCAGGCATATGAATTTATCAGGCAGTGCAAGGCCTCCGAGGATGGCCTTACTATTCCCACTATGGGAAATGAAGTGACCGTTGAGAAATTGTCAGATTGGAGCTGGGATAAAGTAGCCGAACACCCTGTAAGTGCTCACCGCTTGGAGATTCAATGCTATCAAATTCAAATCCGCAGTCTCACTAACCATTCCTATTCGCATCCTATGTAGATGGTCTGGAAAAACCCGCTGAACTCAGAAAGACCCTTTCTCCAAGTCCACGGCTGCTGCGTCTACAAACTCAGCACCCGAAACCCAACAACCGGAGAAATCACGATCATGGATGACGTGAAACAAGTCCGAAATAAGATATACAGCATGCAGCGCAAGATATATGCAGCGAAGAATATCTACGCGCATCGCTGGGAAGAGGGCGATTTGGTCATATTCCACAATCGTGGTGTTATGCATAGTATCACTGGACAGTTGGCTAAGTACAAGGAGGAAGAGGATAAAAGAAGGATGCTTTGGCAGTGTACTATGACGAGTACGAGTGCGCCGAAGCCGTTTCGGGAGTATGAAGGGGTAAATGATACGGGGTATGTGAAGGTCTGAAATTGAGTAACTGCACAACATACTTTATTCCTTGGTGTATTTGATTTTCCTCTCTGATTTCGGACTCAATATCTTCCAAGCTGCTTTTGCTCACTAAGTCAATCTTAGCATTTCCTTCAGCTTAGTGATCAGATTACTAGTAGTGAGCATAATAAAGGTAATTATGATAAATCGAGCTGAAGGATTTTATCCCACCTGAACCAATTTCTGTAGACTTTCTAGACCCTTCCTAATCCAAAAGAGCGCCTTTGAGATTTAAAGTAAACTACATCGTATAAGAACAAATCACAGTCAGGATGTGTGACTCGGTTCGTCCTTGCAAGCGCTGGAGGAGATAGCAGGGAGATTCACATCCATTATAGCGCAGGTTAGAGCCAGCAAAGTACTCGTACTTACAACTCCTCAGCCCCTCCCAGCTAAACCCAGATAAAGCGTGATTGGTTTCTTTATTATGGCTGGTCCCTTTGGACCCGCACTTGAGTATTCTTTTGTGGATGACAACCTAGGATTGGCCGAATAAATGGATATGCAAACATTAATCCCGCCTTTGGCTAGAAAAGCGATTTAAGCTGCAAACAATGTTCCAGGTTTCCTGTTATTAAGCAGGGGCGTCCAGTGACGTGTCAATCCAGTTGTATCCATTTCTCTGAAGATACGCCCCAATCACAAAGTCCCATTTGCATCTTCGGAATCGGAAGTTAGATTTAGAAACAACTGAACCCCTCCTTTTCACCCAGCAAAACAAATTTCAATTCAATTCAATTACAGGATGGCTAGTCAAACGCCGGATTTCTTCTTCGCTCCCACATGGGACTACCCACCGCCGCCAACCGGACCCATCAGATTAGGCAATCTGATTACCTCGCTGCAGAAACCCGAGCAGCCCCTCTTTACTGCAGCCTTGCCGACCGAGTCTGGGATATTCTCATCTGATAAGAAGAATGTCACCTTCTCCAGTGAGCGCATGCGGGCGGGGAAATTTGGGATCCTCACCCAGTTCCTCTCGGTCCTTGGGTTTGGAATTGATCTCGAAGGAGAATTAGAAAAAAGGTTCGTATTTTATTATTTATCAACTCCGTGAAATCCACAGTTATTTTTGATGCGCATCCGCACCCCGCACCCACATCCTATATAGATTCATAGTGGAAGAGAAAAAGTCCTGATTCTATACAGTGACGAGGAGAGCTTCCGCTTCGAGAGCATCACCACCACGCAATTTGTTCCTCGGCCGGCTTATATCCAGGAGGAATGCATCGATGCATCACCTGTGGTGCAGAGGTGGTTGGAACGATCTCGCTACAGGAAGCCGCTGTACCTCATCGTTGGGTTGAAGGTTGTCCACGGGGCAAAGACGGGTCATTCGCAGACAGGGCGGGGGATCAGCGGTGATATCGGAGCCACAGTGGATGGAACGGTGTGGAGTGGTGGCGTAGTTCCTGTATCTGGGGGACCGAAGGTTGGACTCACCCACTCGAGGAAGAGTGGTGTCCACTGGGAAGATGGTGGGGATTTTGTCCTGGCATTCCGTGTGAGGAAGATCAAGGTGGCTAGGAAGACGAATGAAGTGCGGGAGGCGATGGATTATAAGCAGGGTGCTATGCTGGGCAATGAGCCCGCGGTGGTGGAAGAACCTAAGCCAATTCTCATTCTTGAGGAGGAAGAGTTGGTTGTTCACGATGGCGATGGAGATTGGACAAGAATGCAACTGGCAGAAGGAGACGAGCTGGTAACGGTCGGCGTGCCACAATCGAGCGGTGCAGAAAGTCTTTGATGACTAGCTACTGTCGAAGTATATCCCGCAATGTGTAGTTAATAAAGTCCTGATCCTTGCCGAAAAGGTTATCTGAATACAGACTCAAGGCAATGAAATGGTAATCATCGCGGGCTCGAGACTCCAGGCTTTTCTCAGCGATCTTCCGAAGGACGGCTTTCATTTTTGACTGCCGTTGCAACAGGTGCGCATTCTCGAGAATATACAAACGGGTATATTGCAGTAGGAAGCCCGCAATACTGACCGCGATGGGGGTGGCATAAGATGTCCCCGATTTATGTTTGAGCCCGGATGGGATGTCACAGTACCGTATTGGCCAAGCGGACTCCACGGCCTCGCCGACTGTGGCCAGGTTCAGTACATCCGCAAGAGCAGTAGGGCTGAAAGGCGATCGATTCCCGTTCGCATCGGTTGAATTAATACAGATCACATTCTCATCGCGTGCCGGATAGGCCCTGTCCAGGTTGGCCCCGCTGTTCGAAGCAGCAGCAAAGAGAAGGACATGGGCGGAGTATGCGTTGTGAATGGCACGTTCCAACTCTTCGTAGCCTTCGACATCCCGGGATCGAAACCCAAATGACATAGAAACGATGTCAACCTTCCATTCATTAACCGCATAGTCGAGGGCCTGTGTGAGGTTAGTGAAGTTCGATGAGGAGAAATAAATGACCAGTATTACCTTGGCAATAATACCAGGGCCAACCGGCTTCCCGTCGGATATCTTTGCAATATAGATTTCTGCATCGGGGCAGTATTCCAGTAGCAAGCTCGTGGTAAAAGTCCCATGTCCATTGTAATCATCGACCAGGTCAGGAAATTTCTCGTTGGTCCAATTGAATCGACCCTTGATTTGCTCAACGCATGCATCCACATCTGGGTGTGTCTGATCCACCCCAGTATCGAAAATAGCAATTTTGACTGGTGTTCTGGGTGGTCTTGTGATGTATTTCTCGTAGACATCCTTGAACCTTCGACGCCAATTCCGGTAATTGATACACCTAATTTATGTATCCTGGCCTTTAGCTAGACATTCAGCCGGGGACGTCAAAGAGATGCACTTACGCTTCCACTGAATGCTCTTCGGAGGTTGTTTCATCATCAAAGAAATCCATGCTTGCATAGTGAAAAGGTGCCAAATTCCCTGGTTGGGGCACAGTCATCATAGAAGAAATAGGTTGAAAATTCGGCATCGCCGGCAACGCGACAGAGCCTTGAAAAAATGGTGAAGAACTCCGCCGTTGCTGATATTGATCCTTAAAATCTTGGGTTAATAGAAGCCCATTTGATTGCCTAAATGGCATTTGTATGGGAGTTTCAGGAGAATGAGCAGGGATTTGGTGATTTTGAATGACCTGGCCCCAGCTGGCAAGATCTAGACCCTGCGCAACAACATCCAATTGGTCAAGAGGAATGTAACTAAATGCCTGGCTTAACTCATCTTCCAGGGGGCCAACAACCTCTTGGTAAATTGTTGATTTCAATATGTGATCACTCAACCGGGCACCATTGTTATCCTCCCACACTTTAGGGTCCAGACATTTTTTCACGGCGTAGTGAAATTGGGAATTTTCCGGTATCTCTTTTTTGCATTGTTCAAAAACCAACTCCGCATCGATAGATCTCGTCCGATCATTCAAGAGCACACCGTACTTCTCCGCTAACTCTTCAAACGGCGTTGCGAGATATAATTCCATTAAGACAATCCCCAATGTCACCAGATGTGGGCACTGGTGGACCATAATATCATCGGAATCTAGATTGTTGGGATCAAAATCATCTGGGTCGAAATCATCTGGATCAAAATTATCTGGATCCAGGGCAGGATTGCTTTGAGAAGAAACCGTGTCATTCATTGCTAGCTCTGTTTGGAGAAAGGGCTTGAGAGGGATCGCCGACGAGGTCGTATGGAAGAACAAAATATTCGATGGACCCCATGATGGCGTGAGCCAGGGAGTCTCGTGAAGATACAGAACAGCATACCCGAGCATCACTGCCAGAATACGTTTTGTCTTGTCGGTTAGAGACCTATACTGACCTGAGATGAAATGCTGCAATGATACCGGTTCCTTAGTTTCATCCACTGCAAAGGAACATTTTTCGGATCGCAACTTCCATAGCCGTCCATCCTCCCCGACTCTCAGTTTCAGGCGATCAAAAGGCTGCCTCTTCCTAATGGGCTCACATAAATTCTTGATCTTCATGGCGGGGATCCTCGGGCTTTGTGCGGCTTTTTCGGTTTGCCCAAAGTTGATTGCGGCACTCTTGGCGAAACACACATCTGCCTCATGCCATTGCTCTTGCATATTTGATAGAAATATGTCGAATCCGCAGTCGTGATCTCGCTCTTTCTCGGCTTTTTGGGAGTTTCGAAAGGTGCCCAGACAAAGTCGAACATTAAAGTCATGCATAGGCTGACATGTACAGTCTTTCGACTCCACCAAGGCTCGGAAAAGTGACTGGGAAGCATTCAAAACCACGTATGAAGGATCTCCTCTGGATTTTGCTCTGCTGGGCATATCTTCTTGGGCCCACAGACTAGGGTCGTCGGGGTATTGGCTCTTAATGTCATCTTCCCAGTTTTCGAAGAATTCAATCATCTCCTCCTGTTTCCCAGGATCTCCTGCAAGCTCAACCAATCGCGTTATGTGCTGCAAGTCAATAAAACCGCTCTCGCGTTGTGTTTGGCTCCATATGTCGCTGAGAGTCGCAAGGCGAGGGTAAGCAGTGGTCGGGAGGACCAGTCGCGTTTCCAATATATTCACAGTGACAGTCACCTCGAGTCGAAGCAGGATGCTCGTGATCAGGCTATTTTCATCTGCGACGAACGCTTTGATGCGGCTGATGTGATCGTGGATCATTAGGCAATGAGCCATTACGCTGCTGTAGAAGTGCTTGGACTCTCGAGTGGCGCCATGTTTGCGGAGATATTTGGCAATCTCGCGAAACATCTCCGACGCCTGCAGCAACAATCCCACATTTTTACTGACGGTCATGATCCCTCCGATTTCCCAGGCTCACTGAGAGAAGTGGGGGGAGGTTGGAGAGGGAGTGATTCGCCATGCTGGTCTATGCCCTATGAAGACCCCCGCTTACGTGGGTCTTGCCGGCGTTGCCCCTCTCGTTCCAGTCTTGCATCGTTCCCTTCTCAATAATTTGATCATTTGAGCCCCGGTCAATCGAATGCATAAGTTTGTTTTCTTCGGAAGGCCACAGTCATCAGCATGACACTAGAGCCTGACCATGTCTCATCGATTGCAGATGCGGCGGGCCAGTGCCTCACTCGTTTCCAGAAATGCTTGCAGCAGTCGGCATTGATCTCATCCCAGGAGTTAGCACTAGTGGAGGACCAACTTGCAAGATTTTCTCTCTGGACTGCCGGTATTGGCGTTTTTGTTGGAGGGCGCGCTTCGCTGGATCACCGTCTCAGGGAAGCACAGGAGGTGCATGATGTGATTACCGGGCTCTTGGAAACACTGGAGGATCAAGTCGAAGCCTGTCAGTTATATGGATATCGTGCTGAGATGAAGAATGAAACATACTGAGTTATATGGTAGGGTCGGACACTTTGGATTCAATCGACAGACCTTCAACATCGGAATTGGAGACTGTTCCCGAACCCGAAAGAAAAGCGATAGCCCGGCTGAGCCGCGGCGTTGCTGATCAAATAGCGCTCCTTCATAGACTTTCAAACACGATTCGAAGAGCCAGCAGTGAGACGCAAAATGCCAAAGTGTCCATGGCATCTACAATTCGGGACGAGGAGGGCAACGATGTGGAATCGTGTCTGGAGGTCGTGTTTGCAAATTATATCCGCGATAAATTCCGCAATATGGACGCGAAACTCCTGGGTCGGATGGTCTCCGCGATGATATTCCGCCGAAAAAGAATTTTGTATAAGAGATCTCGTTTCAGCCATGGTGCTTTGAAAGTCCCATCAGCAACTTCTCTACCGAAAGCAACACCGCCGCCGATAACTGCAGCTCAACAGACGACTGTCTCCAACCCAGAGATCCCGTCAGCATCGCCTCCATTTCCCACTGAGCTCCCAGAAAAATCACAGACTGGATTCAGCGCGACCACGCTAGCGGTCGAAAAGTTTAGAAAGGCATCTGCTCCTTCCACAGTTTCCGTTGCGAAAACAATAGCACTTAACAGCCACGAGGCGCTGCCGTTCCCGATGGCACCTCTTGGGCGAGTAGGACAGAGATACAAAAGAATGCGAAAAGCACGAGAGGAAGAGCACAGACTATACCTCCAGTATTTGTCCGACGAATTGGCAACCCAACAATCACCGTCCAGCATTGATGGCTTGAAGAGGAAGGCAGAAGCGAATTTGAAGCAAGATTTGCGTACGTACTGGGACTTATGCGTCGACGCAATTGGAGAAATAACGTGCCCATTCTGCTTTTATGCTATTCCGGCACGGGAGATGCAGAATGATGCCAAGTGGAAGTAAGTCCGGCCAAGTCATGTCATTTCCTACAGGGTCCTTTCTTTCTCATCAACTCTGCGAAAATTCTGACTATAAGACCTAGAGCACATGTCAAGAATGACTTGGATGCGTATGTTTGCCTCTTTGAGGAATGCGACACACCAAGTCAGCTATACAGCCACAATGAACAATGGCTGAAGCATATGGAAAATCATGCATTGCGCTGGCGCTGCAACTCGAAGTCTCACGGGCTGCTGGTTTTTCAGACGCGAGGCGGCTATATAGAGCACATGCGACAGGCTCATCAAGGGGCTTTCAGTGAAGTTCAGCTCCGTGTGCTGGCTGACAGGAATGCGCGAGCTGTTGATCCAATTTTCGAGTCATGTCCATTCTGTGGCTCCACCGACACTCCGCAAGGGGGCACGATCATGGAACATATTGTTGGCCATTTGAGATTTCTTGCTCTAAAGTCACTACCGCCTTACCAGGACGAAGGGTCGGAAGCGTCGGATGGTGATAGCGCTACCACACAAGCATCAAAGACCCGCAACAGGAGCACCATAGACAACGATCCGGATAGATTTACACTCTTGACCTTTGGGGATAACGACAGCGATACAGTCAATGAGGCTCCCAGCATTGAAGAAAACAATCCGAGTGATGAATTAAGCAGTCCTGGTTCAGAGCGTCTGAGCGGGCTTGCCAACACATATACTAAGGCGCCGTTACCCAACCTCTCGAGCTCAGGTCCAATAGAGGAATGGGGCAACTTCATTCATGGTTCTCTAACTGGAAGAAATAACCCACAAGAAGGTGAGAGGCAATTTGAATGGGGGTTTGCAACGATTGGTCTGGAACTAGATACGGACTTCGATGACCCAGTGCTTCGAGATTTCTCGAACAGACGAATTCATCCGTCACCGGCTTTGGATCGATCTCAACAAGAAGTCAAAACAGATGATACTGTCGACGGTCATGTGCATATTATGCACGACAACCCAGACGAAAAAGCAGTGGTTCCAATGAATGAGACACTCCAAGAGACCTCGGCAAAATCCGACACCGATCGACCGTCAGACGCTAATTCTGCATTAATACCCCATCAAGAGGGCGGTGAAAATATCGGCCATATCGGGTCAAGTAGTGAGAAGCCCTCGGAATCTATACGATCAGAATTTGTACAAGCGGAGGGCCGGTCACCAAGTTCACTCCTGCCCGTGGCAGATGCGCCAGAAAGTGACAGCACAAGTCCACCACCATCGCCATTACATGGTGATCCTTCTACAGTGGGCCATAAGGATATCACTTCAATGCAGCTTTCTGGGGAGATTAGTGGAGTCTCTGATGCTCCCGCTACTCACCCCCCACCCGAAGCTACCCTTGGTCCAGCCCAGGACCTCGAGTCTATTCTGGTCGACAGCACACCGGTAGAATCAGTTCACAGATCACCCTTGGACGCCCCGAAAGGGAAAGGGGAGATTATTGATAACACTGTTTTGGATGACATGATCTCGCGACTCCTTGGTCTTGTCGATACTTCGACTAAGAAGGGCCGTAAACGTCAGTTTGCCCTCGCCAATAACTCGACGAAGAAGAACCCCCCTTGCATCAAAGACGGCGAAATCGAATTGATATGCAACGCCTCTCGGGAATTATTTCTCTCGCAGCCTGTGCTCTTAGATCTCAATGCACCTGTGAAGGTGGTCGGTGATATCCACGGCCAGTTCACTGACCTAATCCGCTTATTCCAGCTCTGTGGCTTCCCACCCGCGACTAATTACCTTTTTCTGGGCGACTACGTGGACCGCGGTAAAAACGGACTTGAAACCATCCTTCTTTTACTTTGTTATAAGCTGAGATATCCCGAGAATTTCTTCCTTCTGCGCGGTAATCACGAATGCGCCAGCATCACTCGAATCTACGGGTTCTACGACGAGTGTAAGCGCAGAACAACCATCAAGACTTGGAAGAAATTCGTCAATGTATTCAATTGCATGCCCATCGCTGCTATCATCGCCGGTAAAATTTTCTGCGTGCATGGGGGTCTATCACCTTCTTTGACCGAGTTGGAAGAAATTCGCCAGATCGCCCGTCCCACCGATGTGCCGGATTCTGGTCTGCTGGCCGACCTCCTTTGGAGCGATCCTGCAGATATGGAAGAGGACTGGGAGTCTAACGATCGAGGCGTAAGCTACTGCTTTGGCACGAATGTTATTAAGAATTTCCTGCAGCGCCATGATATTGATTTGATTTGCCGGGCTCATATGGTGGTTGAAGATGGGTATGAGTTTTGGCACGATCGTGTTTTAGTGACAATTTTCTCGGCCCCAAATGTAAGCCTTTGCCCCCCTTGCTCTAAGCGTCTTATGAAATTTCTATGTGACTAGGACAGCTTTACCTGTGGCATCTATAGCTAACTATTCGCAGTATTGTGGGGAGTTTGACAACTGGGGTGGGGTTATGTGCGTATCAGATGAATTACTTTGTAGTTTTGAGTTACTGAAGCCGTTGAGTTTGGGGGATAATCCTCCTCCTCCACTCACGACCGCCGTGCAGGAGGACCTTGGAATCGATAAATTATTCATAGGTAACGGTTGAAGGTTGACATACAAGACTTATTTTCGAAGGATATTATTCTATGAATTCCAAAGTTCCAGTAAACAAACCAATCAATAAGTCATGCAGGCGATGTATGTTAATCTGAAGCTTTAGTGTCCATATATTGGCGTTGACCAGATACTGGTAGTGTTTGAATCTTCTATATGGATCTTCAAAAATCAAAAACCAACTCCTATCCTTTATAGCTACAGAGTCCAGATTCGACACTACCCTTCCCCTCTTACTAGAATCAAAATTCGATATGAACAATTCAATTTCTATCTCGTTGGATCTAAATAGAGTATATACTAGTACTTTTAAGCGCTCCTTTCAATAAATCTGAGCAACCGAATCGCTTCAATCGAGCCATAATGCAAAAGGCAGGATAATAACCCTGCACACCTTGCATGGCACACACACGCTCCATGTAAATGCACATTAGATAAGGCATAGATGACAAAGAAAAAGAAAAAAGAGAGGATATAAGAATGAAAAAGAGACAAAAAGGAAAAGAAAAGAAAAAAAAATGGTGAGAACAATCGAATCAGGGATATGATATTACTTCGAATCATCCTTCTTCCCCTTGAAAAGACCCTTAACCCGCTCAATAGCCAATCCAAATCCGCCAAACAGGTATCCAAGCCCGAAACTCCATCCCCTAACACGAACAGTGTAGATGAAGAAGTAAACAAGCGCCCAGTTAATAATGACAAAGGCCAAGAAAATGCCGAAGCAGCGCCACTTGTCATCTTCGTGGACGTTTAGATTGGCCATGTACTCCGCGCCCGTCTTGTAAGGACAGTACTGGCAGTTCTCCGTAGCGGACCCGTTGACCAGGTATCCGACTTGGGCAAGATTATCGACAAAGTTGCCCGCGTATTCCTGGCAGGTTGACCCGGGTGGTGGGTTGAAGTGGGTTGCTTCGAGATCAGCGCAGTCGATTTGGACGGCGGGGAGAATTGCGGAGAGAACGCCGCGGAGCCACCAGGTGACTGGGTTGACATAGTACATCCAGTATTTCCAGAAGACGGGGTAATCGGCGTAGGGGCGGACGATACCGTTGAACAGGTTGACCATGACGAAGAAGAATGGGAGGACGTTGGAGATGACGGTGAAGGAGGGTGCGAAGGCGCAGATCCACTGGCCCCATGATGCTTGGAAGAGGAAGAATAGCATTGACATGAGGAAGACGTAGCCTGCGGTTGAAGAGTCGGTGGGTAGACCGACGGGGTAGTACCACAGTAGCCAGTAGACGAGGCCAGTTACGATGGCGGCGGGAATTTCGCAGACGACGTTGGCTGTGCAGAAGGCTACCCAGCCGTAGATGCGGGAGGGGTATTCACGGGCTTCCCAGAGGGCGCGGTTGATGTAGAATTTGGGGACGACGGAATTCATGACGATGGGTGGGATGAGGATAATGACGAAGGTTGAGAACATGCGGTCTTGCATGCTGGCCACGGTGGTGGGGAGCATGTAGAAGGTGAAACCGTTGAAGATACCGATGATGACGCTAACGAAGAGCTTTCCGTAGTAGTATGATGGATCACGCCAGTACTGGAGGAACATGCGCTTAGTGAGAAGCTCGATTTGGACCGGGGTTGGTGCTGCAAATTCGTGCTGCGAGCCGCCGCTCTCTTCGACGGGGAGTTTGCTGCGTTCTGTCTTGATGCGTTCGATCTCTGCGAGCATTTCGCGGTTTTCGTTGGAGGTGCGCCATTCTTCGTTCCAGTCTACTTGTTTGCCGTCGCGTTGGGTTGCCTTTGCGGCTGTTTCCAGGATGAATTCAGCCACGTTCTTTGATGGTGGGCACTTGAATCCGCGCTCGGCGAAGTACTTGATCACTGCTGAGCCATCTTTGCCGACAGGGCCGAAGTAGAATGTGTTTCCACCGGGGTTGAGGGCGAGAATCATATCGAACTGCTGGATCAGCATAGAAGAGGGCTGGTGAATAGTGCAGACAATAGCCTGGCCTGCCTGAGACAACTTCTTGAGGAAGCGAACGATCGAATAGGCGGCTTGGCTGTCGAGACCACTGGTGGGCTCATCGAGGAACAGAAGAAGACTGGGTTTGGCGGCCAGCTCGACACCAATGGTGACTCGCTTCTTCTGCTCGACATTCAAAGATCCGATGATGGCGTCCTGGATGTCGTTGAGCTCCAAAAGGTCAATAATTCGGTTGACGTAGTCGATCTTCTCCTGTCGTGGAGTCTCACGGTCCTGTCGGAGGATGGCAGAAAATTCAAAGGCTTCACGAATGGTCGAGGTGTTGTCGTGTAAATCCATTTGCTCACAGAAACCGGTTCCACGCTGGAAATCGGCTCCTAGGGGGTGTCCATCAACAAGCATATCGCCCTTGACGATACCCATCTTTTGTCGCTGGGCAAGAGTGTTGAGCAGAGTAGTCTTACCAGCACCAGAGGCACCCATCAGAGCAATCATAACACCAGGCTTGGCATATCCATTAACGTTGTTGAGAAGCTTCCGAGTTCCATTGCCGTAGGGCACAGTATACTCGACATCAGACCAAGTGAAGCATCGCTCGCTCGAAGACAATCGGTTGAAGGCAGCATTGTCGGAGGAGGAAGTTGGCTCGCCGCGGGCAATGGCAGCATTGTCATTTGTGTTGGCAACCTTTTCTTCGTCATTCGACTCTCCAGCTTGGGCAGTAACCTGCTTAGCACGCTTGGACTTCTTGAAAACGAGGGCACCACCACCACCGCCAACGAAGGAGAGGAACTCAGCAGCCCAGATAGTGACTAGGAGATAGAGGACAGTGAAGGCAATGACAACACCGAAGTTGCGCCAGAGGTGGCTGCGAGTAAACTGGAAGTTTGCGGCCAGATATTCTTGTCCTGTCACGACAGTGCTGCCTGCCGAAGAGCCAGTCAAAGCACAGCCCTGGTATCTGGGATCGACACCGGGGCCCTGGGGAACCAGTTGTTCAGGTGCACATTGCATGACACGATCAGAGAACTCATTGGTCAAAACTGCCTCGTAAGCGTACGAGATAGGGTTGACATAGAAGAGCCAACCGAACCAGATCGAATCCGAAATCAAAGTTTGCTTAGGAATGACATAACCAACGAAGAGAATCAGCAGGTTAAGTGCAATACCAGCAAAGCGAACGGCGTCATCGATAGTCGGCGAGAGCGCGGCGAACATTCGATAAAGCGAGGTGATGCAGAAGGTAGTGGTGTAGACGAAGAGGAAGTAGATGAAGAACTTGGACGCGGTAACATCCAAGCCAGCCATAAAGTAGACGATGATAGTGAACGGAACGACCATGCAGAAAATAGCCGGGAAATCCACCACCACACGGGCGATCGAGACGGCAGAGGGACGGTAGAAAGCGTAGTCTTTGTGTCGGGCGACGATACCTCTGCCCGAGACAGCGGGCATCAGTTCAGTCAATTGCAGCCAGCCGAGGAAAAGAATCGAAAAGAAGGCAGCACCTCCTCGCGAGAAAGCACCACTGGTATCCATGGATTCTCCGTAGAACAGAGATGAGACGATGAGACCGTTGGAGATGATAATGAAGTACTTGGTGTAAAGCGAAGTCTTGTCGCCCCAAAGCAGCCAGAACTCACGCTTCACACAAGCCGAGACCTGGCGTGCCAGAGAGACGGTGTAGGGGGACTTCTTGGACACGGTCTTACTCTTTGACTGAGCGACAGTAGTCTGGAAGCGGCGGGTATCTTCCTGTTCCGTCTCCTCAAGGCGCTTCTCGTAGCTGGAAACATCGTCCGAGATGTACTTGAAGGAACTGCTATTCTTGAACACTTGCTCAAGCTCCTCGGCCGTCTTCGGGGTGGAGGCTTCGCGGCCTGGCTGGAATTGACGAGCATTCGGATCACACAAGGAAGTCAGGAAGTCGGCAGTGGTCGACTGCTCGGGGCAGTAGAATCCAAGGTCGATGAAGTATTGTCGCGCTTGGTTCGCAGGACCCTGATAAAGCATGCGTCCCGCATCGATGACCATTACCTTGTCCATGAGTTCATAGATACTCTCACCGGCCTGGTAGAGAGTGACAAAGGTGGTCCGCTTGCTGACGTCGGTCATAATACGCAGCGATTTGGCGTAGTCGAGGGCAGTGCTGGCATCCAGGCCACGGGTCGAGTTATCCCAACAGACGACGGAGGACTTGGTGGCCAGGGTCTCGGCAATACTGACACGCTTTCGCTCGCCACCAGACACACCACGGACATACTCGTTACCAACTTGAGTATTCTTGGTGTGGCTGATACCGAACATCTTCAGCAAGGCATCAATGATAACGGGAATGCTTTCGCGATCATGCTTGCGAGTCTTGTTGATGAGCGAGAACTTCAGGGTCTGCCAGACCGTGAGGGTAGGGAAATGCTGATCATCTTCCGGGTTATAGTTGACTTCGCCACGGAAATAACGGTTTTGATCCTCCGCCGACATACCACCATAGCTGACCTCACCATCGACACCAGCAAAGGCACCGCGATCGTTCGCAATCGCCTTGAGGAAGGTAGTACATCCAGCACCAGGGCGACCCAAAACAAGCATCATCTCACCCTCACGGACAGCACCGTTAAAATCATGAATCAGATCGCGAATGGGGGGTTTCTTGCCAACACGCAACACTGGCGCGAAGCGGCAGATAACGTTATATAAATCAGGACCGAAAGTGCCCACCACCGCGTGTGGGAGGGTACGCACAAACGAAGCGCCGGTCTCAACACCCTTGACAGTCAAGTTCTTGAAAACAATGCCAATCTGCTTCGCCGGTTCTCCAGCAGTGGTACGGCGTTCCAAATGACCACCCACCAAGAAGCTGCTAAGGTCGAAGTCGGCATCGACCTCGGTATCAGACGAGGCCCCGTCCAGAGCCTTCTCCTCATCTTTGCGACTGGCACGAGACTTGCGACGGCTCATGCTTTTGGCGGTAGTCGAACGGGTACGGTGCAGGCTGAGACGGGTCAATTCCCGACGCATTTCCTCCAGGTCTTCCAGAGCACCACGGCGGGAGACCGGGTCTCCGCCCTCCTGTTCTCCCCATCGGCCTTCGACACTAGCATGGGAAGATATGGTTGAACTCGCGGTGGAAGTAGGATCAATGGGGGCCTCGGTGGCGTAGTTAACATCGTCGGTGGCGGTGGATTCGTGGTGGTTTGACGACTCGTTGACAGTGGACGATTGGGTATAAGATTGCTGAGACTCCTGAACGGAGCTCTGATGCGACTCCACGGCGCGATGGTCTTCCATCTTGCCGGTGAGAGAGGAACTACTCGCCAGCCTCAATTGAGTAGAGGTAATTAGGAGTGTATTGGGGATGGGTCTGTGAGTATATGTACAGAGTTGGCAGGGAACTGGTTGCCCGAAAAGAAAAGAAAAAGAAAAAGAGAGTGAGAAAGGTTAGAGCAACGATCAGAAAGAGTGGAGAGAAGGAAGAGAGAGCCGTTTAAGCATGAGCATGGGAGTATTGGGAGTTTTTAACACAACGGCCTCTCATTTCCCCATTGCAAGCGCAAACGCCATTAAATCCGGACCCAAGAAGAGATCGGATTTGTAAGAAAAGATAGCCCCAATGATCGGTAATGCAACGACTCATAACGACTCATAATTCGACCAAAAAAAAAAGGGAGTCCACCACCAAATCCGAAGAGAAGCTATAGTGGGGGGATATCCACCATGAGTCAAGGTGAGTCGCTGAGAACGTCTGGAATTGTCGGTGGCGGGTCTAAGCGCAATCTGCAAAAATTTTCGGTCGGAGATACCACCATCATACACCAATTTAATCCCGGCATGGAGCCGATTTCCGGTCAGCATTGAAACCAATCGATAGATTTTATTGGTTCCTCAAAAGTTTCCACCACCCCGTGGCAGCTTCTGCGGAATCTTGAATTCCTCGTCGGGCACCAGATTGGTCAAAGATGCTCCACTCTAGGGCCCTTTCATACGGGAAAACCCCCTTGGAATATATATTCCGGTGGAAGAAAGAACTCTGAGAGTAATGTACCCCACTGGCCCGCGGGGCCCGAGGTGAGTTCATGAATCAGCCCTGATCCTCGGCGACTTTAGGTCAAGGTTCTGCATGAGATCTCTCCGATTCATCCCACACCGCTTAGAAGTACTGCAAACAGGTTGATCGGCATTTCTAATCAACAGAAAGAAAACGCTTGGCTTAGCCCCAAAGGTTACTAATCCTGTAAACTCAGGCATTGCATAGTAAAATTATAGAGTATGTGAGTACCTTGGTGTTCAATTTATCTGGATCCATACTAGTAGCTTATAAATATATATCAAGGTACCACTGGTATATTAGTACATCTACCAAGTACGGGGCAAGCGTACTTATTCACCTGCCACTAGCAGATAAGCCAATCACTGTCAAACCACACCGTTAGGCCAAGCACATGCTTGACGCACGTTCAACACTCGAGCCCCGTCAGCCCGACCGGATAAATATGCAGCTCCAGGGCTTGCAGCCTGCAGCGGGTAGCATTTCCAAACTGGAAAATAGAAGATTAGATACTTCAAGTTTGTAAAAGTAAATGAATTCTAGATTTTTTCAGGTAGATGCGAAGTTAAAATACAAAATGCTAGAAAGAAAGGGAACGGGAGCATTGGCTCCAATGCAAGATGTCTACTATACAGAGAGCATGCCGGTCAACTCAATTAAGGATGCAATTCCATTCAAGGCTTGCGTTTGGTGCCCGCCTGGGCAATTCTTTTTTGAATCTCTTCCTTGGTGAGGATCTTCACTGCGTTGTTGGAGAAGACGTAGCTCAGACCTGACCAGAGGGTGGTACCGGCGACCAGATATCTAGAGAATTAGCACAGCACGGGTAGGGAAGAAAGAGAAGGATGACAATGCGAAAAAAGAAGAAGAAAAATACGAGGTAAAAAAAAAAAAAACATACAACAGCAGGGATTCGCATGTGGTCACCCACCATACTACTAACCTGCCGGCGTGTGGCTTAAGTACGGCTGAGCGGACGGGAAGCCCTGTTCTCCACACCCTATGGTCGTATGTACCAGATTGACCACCAGAACAGACTAAACCCGCCGCTGCAGCCAGAACACCCACAGCAAAATGGAAATGGATAATTGGGAGGAAAAGAAAGAGGCAAGGGGGGCGGGCAGGGGAATAATACTCACTGGAATCCAGTCATAGCCTCGCCCAAGTGCCAGGCTGTAATGATCGTCTCCGGAACCACAGGCAGGGCAATCGCACTACCCACCAACACCAGTTGCAGCGCCGTGTTAATCTTGGAGATCTCTGTAGGCTTGACCTCCGCCGACGGTAGGGAGAAATCCCAGTATCGGGCCATGGTCTTGGGCTCCGGAAGAGAGATCCATCGGTAATAGATCGCCGAGATAGCGAGGCCAACATCACGACCAAGAATAATCACAGCCAACCATACTGTAAAATATCAGCATCCGTCTCATCACATCATCTCGGAATCCCATCTCCAGTTTTCGTTGGATTCAAGCCTAGATGCAACCCTAACCAACACAACACTTCACTTACCAGGAAGAGACCCGTTCACCGCCAAACAGGCCACGCCAATCGTCATCAGCAGCTTATCGGCCATCGGGTCAATAATCGTCCCCACTACCGTCTGCAGCTGCCACTTCCGCGCAATCCAACCATCGACCAGATCCGTGATACCTGCATATGCAAATAGTGACAACGCAGCTGCATGGTAGTCGTGGACGAGCAGATACCCCACCACGGGCGCGGCAACTAATCGCGAGAAGGTGAGAATGTTGGGAATGGTGTAGATATTTTCATGCGATTTAGTAGCCAGTGGGATCTTGGATAAGATGCGTTTGGTGGTGGACAGAGGCCTGTGTTAATAGTGTCAGCTGGTGGCTCCTCTTCCCCAACATCATGATATTTGGGAAATGACCGACTTTTCCGAGTTTGTTTCTTTTTCATCTTTAGGCGATTGCGATGCATTCCATCTTTTATTAGATGCGCAAATGGTTGTCTTCGCTGAGACGAGACTCTGGTGTCGCAAGTTCCTGGAAGCGCAAAGTTAGGGAGGAAAAATATTCCAACCCATAGGGACACGACTTACCTGGTTTGAAACAGAGCCAGTCCCGGAGATCGAGTCAACGTGGAGATGCATTTTGAATGCAGTGTATCCTTGCGCAGAGACACTTGTCCTTGGGGTTGGATTGGTAGTCGGTTGCCGAAGCAGAATACCCGAGACCCCTGGCACGCTCGGACGGGCAGCATACGGGCAGCACTTGCAGACAACATGGTGATACAAGACAAAAGAAATGAACAAATATGACGGTCAGTTGAGTAGACTCAAAATAATAATTCGAAAACAGAAAAGCAGTTGGCTGAATTTCGGGGCAGCGTTTCAACGCATGCCCTGGTGGTGGATAAAATGCAGCAAGCAGCAGTGCCAACCAGTTGTTTCAGGGTATGCACGAGCCCTATCTCAGGCAGAAAAGACAGGCGAAAGAGTCAAGTTGGTCCCCACAGATGTAAACATCGGCTGTCATATAGTACAGCTGTAGTGCTATGGTGAGTGTCAGTGGGCTTGCAGGACATTTGGTAGGAGCGGAAGGCCTGGGGAGAGTGAAAGCTTACGGCCCAACAGACGAGTCCTAGGCGAGTCCTCGACTGTCTTCTGAGACAATGCAATACACTCGAACACTTGGAAGATCTGATGGATCTCGTGACGAGTTGCTGGAGTTGATGTCGAAATCGGCGCGGGTAATTGTTACCCCGTTCCGCTAGTCCTGGGGATGATGCGGGGGCGGTGAGTGACCCCAAGCTGTGCTTGGCAGAATAAGCACCGTGGTCCGTGGTATACTTCTGCTTCACCAACTCTACCCTTTCCATCTGCTACCCTGATTCACCTGTACTGATCATTCTCTAGCCATGGCTCTTGGCTTCGATCCACGGATTATATCCGAACCCACCATTGCAGAGCAGGCAGACATAGCTATGAGTCACCCAGGCTGTTCATGTTCATGTTCATGTTCACTGCGTAACTCATCTGACAGCTCTATAACACATGACAACCCGCCTGATGGCTAACATCATCCCGATGATGGGGCAAATTTTTGAAAGCATATTTATGAAATGCCGACATCTCTGACTCTTTAACTCTGACTAACTTAAGCACTTACTCTTTTGGAAATGCAGCTGTGAATGGCAAGCTGCATTCATTCTTCAAAGACCAGATGGAGAACAAACAAACCTGTGGACGAGGGGACAGCAACCGTGGCCACTGGAAAACTGCCCAATATGGACAGATCACTACCTATCAACAGAGGGAGGGGTACGAATCTCACTTCGTCACCTCCCAAACCGCCACCGCAGCCCCAACCGCCACCAACCATCCCCGACAAGGAAAAGGAGGAGAAGAAGGAGAAGGAGAAGGAGAAGGAAGAAGACAAACCACCCGACATGAACAAATCAAACCCCCGTTTGCTAGTCAACCGAGAGAGTATCTACGAACGCCAGCTTCCAGGTGATGCATACATCACAGTGTATGTCCAGCGACTACAACATGGCTATTACTCTAGCTCAGCGGTCTCCGACCCCGAGGCCGAACATGTCGACTTTTTAGCTCTTAGTTTTGTATTTCATTCACCTCACACTCTTTCCCACCGATTCAAATCCGCCACGATTCGCGCTTCCATCCAAGGACCAGATCAACTAGCGACAGATGGCGCTTCAAGTCCCAAACGCCGCCCTAAAAACCCGCGGATCTTGATGCATGCGCCTCATTTGATCTACGGCACCGTTTCACCCGAGACGATGGAATGGACTTTCAGTCTCGCCGGCTCCATCGGTATCTCCGAGACTCCACTAAGCGCTAACCTGATTCCTTCCGGTAGTGTGAATAGTCGCTACCGTCGATACGAAATGATGCGTATTCAAGGTTCAGCGCGCACTTTGAAAAGCCCCCGAGGTCCTCAGTTCGATATCGAAGCCGGCGAGGTCGTCTGGTCTCTTGAAGAGAATAATCTTCAGCGCTCGGGTCTGCCGCGCGAATTTACTTTCGTCATGTTGATTCAGAAGCCGTCTTCCAAGTCTCGCGTCAAGCTGTCTCTCGATATTGACCCCGTGATACAATCATGGTGGGGTAACTATCCCAACTGGTCGCTGAGCTTGCCTTCCTACCGGCCAGCGAAACGTCGCGATGTTGATTTCAACAAGGAGGTTGGGCAGCGGTTTGAGCCGCTCGATACGGAGCGTGGTTTCAATTTTGCTGCTCTTGTAAGCAGATTTGACGATTACATTGCTTTGCCAGGAAGGAAATACAGTCGGAGGGTATGTGTCCCATCTCCGTTGTGCTTTGCACCAGATTGGAAAAAGAAGTATAAGCGAAGAAGAAAGACCTTTGACAAGCTAACTCACACCATAGATGGAAATACCAAAAGAGACCGACCTCTCCGAACGTCAAGGATATCCACAACCTTATCCCGGCCAGTATGGCTCGCTCAACCCGATGCAGGGAATGCAGGGAACCCAGAACCAATACCAAACAATGCAAGGCATGCAGGGTATTCTGAACGTGCAACAAAAATACCAAATACAAAGCGACCGGACACAACAACAACAACAACCGCCGTTCGCACCTTTCCCAGCCGCACCACCATCCCTGACAACAACAAACATGGCCAATATAACCGGCGTCGAAGCACAATCCAACAATCTCAACGTATCCCTAGGCCCAAGCCACGGTGTAGCCATCATGAATCTATCTGCACTGCGCTCGGCAATGGTCTCGCCGCGTGCGCGTCAGGTCGGGAATAATGAGATGAGTAGTAGTACTTGTACTGGTACTAGTACTACTGCTACGAATGCTACTGCCACAACTGCCGCCACTAGTACTACGCTTACAAAACGAAATTCGAGGGACAATGACAATGACGATGACGATGACGACAATGCAAACAAAAACGAGAATGAAAATAAAAATACTGGCCCCGGTGAGTGGTGGCCCTACCCATCCGAAACTGGCCCGGGAGTTGAAATTGAGACCATTCGCTCCAGAATGCTCCGAACAGTCCACTGGTCCGGGTCCTCCCCTTCGGAGAACGGGCGTTCCTCGAACGACGACTCGGACTCGAAATCGCGCGAGACGTCCCGCGTTATGAATATGGTGAATCGACCGCTTACGCCGTCGTTGATGTTGCTTGTGGAAGAGAATTTGAAGGAGACTGACTGAGTGATTGGAGGGAGATTGGTGGATTGTTGGGGTTAGCATTGGTTCTTTTGTTTTTCTTGTTCTTTTCTTTTCTCTTTTCTTTTCTTTTCTTTTATTTTCAAGTTCGTGCATAGCGTAGCGAGGTCGCCTAAGATATCCTTTGGTTTATGTTCTCTCTTTCTTCTTCTTCTTCTTCTTCTTCTAAATATACCCAGTTCAAAAGACTTGCTGAATGAATCATATTCAGAGACATACTTTCCCAACCCAATACCACCATCCACATGTTCAAGTTTCTTTGAATCCAACCTTAACTCAATTTCTATACCTAAATTAATCCACCTTCCAAGTAAAACCCAACTAGAGGTACAAATCTAAATCTAAATCCAAGTTAAACTCTACATTCCCACTCAAGTATGATACAATATCAAATTGAACCCTTGAAATACTCCTTCTAACCTAAGTTTCTTCATGTTCATGTTCATACCCATACCCAGCCAGGCACCATTCAACGCCAAGCCTCGAAATCCATTCCAACAAAGAATAACTAACCTAAAGTTTAACCTTTAACCTTTCTTCCATCCACCCACCCACCGATCCTGCAGAAATCAAATCCAAAAGCGTAACCTTGCAGTCCCCATATTTTTTTAGGTTCAGGAATTTAGTTCAATTCAAATCCTTATATTAGGTATTATACAGACTCCACTGTGTCCAAGTCTTCGGGAATTCTTAATCTAATCTATTCTAGTCTAACTTAGGGTTAAGGTTGGGGTTTGGTTGGGTTGGGGTTGGGTTGAGTAAGGTTGTGTGTAATGCTTAAATTAAATTGTGCTGGTAGGTGATCGAGAGCTTGAACACTGGAGACTAGGGAAGAAGGGACTCGGGAGAAGCCTCCCTCGCTTTAGTTAGTTAGATTCGAGGGGGGGGAGTGTACATCTGATTGGATTGGGTTGGATTTAAAAGTAGTAGCAAGTAATACTAAGTACCAGTTGATAGTATACTAGAATCAAGTTCAAGGTGGTCATTCGAAATCATTTGAGAAGAATATAGTTCATTTTCTTTGTTTTTCTTTCCTTTCTTTTCCTATCTTTTCCACAGATCCCAGCCAATAGGGAGGGCTGTAGTTCTCGAATCAACAACAAAAGGCTGCCCTTCTTCAACTGAATTCTCCTTCAGAAATACGTATCCTAGACTTGGGATTTGAATGATTAGTGCAGAAGGGACAGAAAAGGACAGGAAGATGAGACGAGACTGACAACACTCGACCTCAAATCCGAAGACCTCAGAAGCTATAGAGATAAATATAAGGGCCAAGAGAATAAAATGAAAGAAGATAGGATCAGAGAACCGATTCCTATCATTTTAAGGAGAAGAAAAAAAGAGTTTTCTTTTGGGTACTGGGTACTGGGTAGAATAGTAGTTGCGTTGCATCACATCGTGAGTTGGGGGGTAAAAAAAAGCTTTGGGAAAAGAGGCACAAAAACAAAATCAGAAGCAAAAACGCCGCCTAGGGTTATTCCTGATAAAACAGAGAGCCGACACACAAGGAGACATAAAGGCCAAGCCAAACGAAGAACAGCACAGAACAGACAGAACAAAATCCTTATAAACAGACAGACATGAGTACACCGGGGAAAGAAAGGAACAGGACAGGAACAGCGGGGTGGGCATTGGGGGATCGATGATGATGAACGGGGATTCGGATTCGGATTCGGATTCTTTCTTTCCTCTCCCTCCTCTTCCTTCCAAACCGAGCTGATCGAATTTCAATCCAATCCAGTCCAGACGAGAGAATTGGGAATATGGGTGAAGGGAACGAAAAATAAAAACCTCAGGTAATCATAAAGGGCAGGAAATAGATATAATAAAAGCAAAAGCCAAGACGCACACAGCACACCGCACAATGCACTTGTGCACGCGGACCACCCAGAAACAGAGCAAACGAAGCCAGACGAGGCGAGGGGGGTTTCTATCATAGCAAGAGGGAGAAATAGTCGTACCAACAGAAGGAAAGGAACACGGGAAGGGATTATAAGGGGGGAAAAGAAAAGGAACAGGGACGGGCAGATAAAAGTAGAACAATAATAGAAGAAAAAAAAAGCCACCACGACTCCTCCCGCTCCGAACTATACCAATCAAGTCAAAAGAAAAATCAAGTCAAATCAAATCAAATCAAGCCAAGCCAAGCCAGATCCGATTGAGATGGAAGTGGGAAGAGTGAAATTCCCTTGAAACAGAGGACACACTCAATATATTTGGAGCCTCCCAGAAAGTTGTTGAAGAAACGTGCCATCCATAATGCCATAGCCAACACCAGTAGCCAGAAAAAAGAAGCAAAAAAAGTTCACCGGGGAATAATATCGAATTCGTGGCAGATTTGGAGCTGGATTAAATTTGTGGCTGGGCGGGCGCAGTCGTCGTCCACGTTGACAAAGGTTGAGCCGTTGCGTAATGGGCGTGATTCACCGGTGGAGTTGGACCCATGTAATACTGCGAGCGATCTGGCGCATAATAACTCTGCTGGTGCATGGGGTTTGATTCACGGCGCGGGACAGTCGGGTCGAGAGGGCCGATTCCGCGGTCCATCTGGTGGTGAGGGTGAGGGTGAGGGTGAGAATGCGATGAATCCAACTGGCCGGGGATACTGAAACTGCTGCGGGAGTAGGTTGCTGGGGTCGATGGATCCATGGGAGAAGTTGCGTCTGTGGCGACGCTGCGGGAGGAGATGGATGAGTTGCGGTAGGCGGATGGGGAGTGGTCGGATGTGGAGCGATTGCGATCGCTCATCGAGCTTGGGATGGCGGTATTAAGGGCTCCTGGGATCGAGGAGGAGAGTGCTGAGTGGCTCATTGAGTCCATGCTGCCACCGTAGGGACCTGTGCGGAAGGCATGGTAATCTTCCACCTTGGGGGTCATGGATGCTGCCGAGGCGGGCGAAGGGAGATATGGGTTCGGTGCTTGTTGTGTTGGCATCGACGCGCCCATGGAGTAGCCGGCGATCGGGCCGGATTGGGGAGGATGTGTGGCGGGGTAAGGGTTGGCGGCGTGCATGGAATAGAAATCGGCGGATGGGTTGGGCATTCCATATGTTGGTGGCGCCATGATTTGTTGAGGCCGGTATCCGTAGAGTGCGGCGTGAGAGGGATCATGGGCGGATTCCATGGCACTCGTCTCGAGGTCGTCGATTGGGGCCCGGAAGCTTTGTTTCTGAGTGAGGTCAACACGAGGTCGAATATAGCGCAGTGACTCGACTATGGATGGTGGGTTGAGCGCGCCGCGCATCACATCCTCAACGCTATAATAGGAGACCAAGTGGTGGGTGATGCCCATGACGGTGACGGACATGGTCTTCTTGACCAGACCGGAGTCCTTGAAACCGTACGAATCGACCAGCGATCCCACGAGGGCGCGTTCCAGTTCGGACTGATGTGTGCGCTCTCCAAAGGGTCCCGGGGGTGAGGTGGGCGAGTAGCCTGAGCCAGTTGAACCGTTGCTGTCATGTCGAGGATAAGGTTCACCGGGTCTCGTGGAGGGCACCGGTCGACGATTGGCCTTTTTCATGGCGCGCTTCTTCTCACCCGGGGGGAATGGCTTCTCTAATTCGCGATAGACGAGGAAGTTACCCAAGATGCGACTCGGGGACCAAGTGACGCCGTCGGTCCAACGCTTGATTCCCGAGGAATTCTCCTCATAGATGAAGACACTCCCGGAGCGCACGAGATGGGAGCGCTCCCGATCGTGTGGGCGACGAGGAACATGATGCAAGACGCCGGTGAGACAGGCCTCGAAGAGGATGAGGGCATCTTGGGTGGTGGCCACATAGCCGGTGAATGTGGGCTCCAGCACCGCGGCGGTCCCGTTCACCATGATGAGATTGGTGGGGAGACAACGGGGAGGGAGGGGCAATAGACGAGAAGGAAGTCAAAAGAGAAAGAATGTGGAGTGAAGTGGAGGGGAGGGGAGAGTGGGAAGGGGGAAGTTTAGGAGGGGGAGAAGTGGAAGTGGAAGTGAAGTGAAGGGAAGTGTGAAGCAGTTCCCTTCCAGGTACCCCGGATTGCGGTCGCGATCACCAGAGGGTAGACGGTAGAGACTACACCTTGGACCTTGGACTTCGACCTTAGACCTTCTCGGACTAGGAAAAGCACCAGCACCCAAAAAAAATAAAATAAGCTAGGAGATCGACCAGGGTATGGAGAAGGAAGAGCGGATGCGGTGGTTTTGAGTTAACCCCTCCTCGGCTTGGAAGAATTCCAGGGATCGACCAGTCAGCACGGACCCAAGGAGCGTCAGCGAGTCAAGAGGTTGCACCGATCTCTGGAGATGGGATCTACTGGTTCCACGGATTGCTCCACTGAGTCGGAGGGTTGTGGGGTGGAGGTGGTGGGAGTGGAAGTGGAAGTGGAATGGTGGAATGGTGGAAGTGGTTATAGATGTGGTTGGTTGGGAAGATGGAGATGGATGGATACGAGTATGGTTAGGGGGGAAGTTGGGGGGGGGGTTTGCTTTGGTCGTTTGGGTCGTTTTATTAGGGTTAGGGTGTTTAGGGATGACAAGAAGAGGAGAGGAGTGTGTAGTAGGTATAGTGTAGTAGGCTCGTATATGGACTGGTCTGGTAAGATATGATTATATGATTATATGATTATATGAATTATGTATGTATGGGTGGTAGGGGAGGAGACGCTAATGTAGGCAGACCCAAAAAAAGGGAGCGGTTACGCTCCAAGTGCATAGTATATAGGATCACTATTATTAGGGTAAGGTATTAGGGTAATGGAAGAGATAGGAGAGAGAGGAAAATAGAATAAAATAATAAAAATCAGAGTAATAAAATCAGAGTAATACTCTGAAGAGTAATAATACTCTGCTATAATACCCTTACTCGGTGGTGAGTGAATGTAATGATCATCGATTGGAGTGGGGAAACTTGGAAAGGGAAGGAACGAAGGAACGGAGCCAACTTCTTTCCGTACGTCAACCCCATCTGACTCAGCAGGTCTTTGGGGGATCTTTGGTTCTGCAGTGACGAGTTTCCACGGTATTCTTGAAGAATTAGAATTAAGGATAGCATTAGCAAGGATCAAGGGTTAGCCCAGAACGATTCGGCCATGGTACTCTCCAGTCTCCCGAGTCTGCCCTGTGTGTGGGCAGACCGAGTACTCTGTTCGTACTCTTGTCCTGCCCACAACGGCGAATCCACCAACTATTGAAATCATCTCCACCACAAAAATTGGGGCGGCACGAATGATCACCGCATGTCAAGATCTGGAGGCCTGACCATGCCGTTAGCACCAGACTGGGCACCTAAATATTTACTCGTACACACGTATGCTAGCCTACTGTTCTCCCTACTCACTCTTAATTACACTTTACCAAGGCAAGAGGGTCCCGTACCTGACTGGGGCTCATTGGATCCTGGCAAAAGTTACGCGGGAGATCCCCAGCAGATCCAGTAGCATTGGCATTAGCACTACGGACTTTGTATCGTACTGCATAGTGTATCTGTATTAGTATCAGTACGAGTAAGAGCACCATTCAGCTGATTCCCATCCCATCTTGCATTGCTTCTCCCACCCCATTCTCCCCATGATCGGCAGCTCGTGGCGGAAACTCTCTTCTGCTTTGCTTCTTCACCATCCGGACAACTGTCCTCCGTGTTTCAGTTCGTCCCGATAAACTGGGTGAACAGGAGACGATCTCACTGGCGCACGCTTGTTGAAACT
This sequence comes from Penicillium pancosmium, assembly GCA_031761475.1. Lineage (NCBI taxonomy): Eukaryota > Fungi > Ascomycota > Eurotiomycetes > Eurotiales > Aspergillaceae > Penicillium > Penicillium pancosmium. The sequence continues at coordinate 6,633 of JAVMSB010000257.1, read as the reverse complement.
CAATTGACGCCCATGACAGATGTCAGGGTGAGTTTGAGGATGGTATGAGTTAGAGTGAGCAGAGCATCCGCAGGATGCTCTGCCCTACCCTACCCTACTCTATCTCATACCCATACCCTATGCTGTATGTACAGTACTCCGTACTGTACCGACTTCATCGGCCACGACTTTCCTCAGCCTGACCCAACCCTCCGGGACACCCAGAAAGGGGGTCCTCGACTGGACCAGGTGAAATCATCCCATCTGCCCCCAACAAATAGGAAGCCTCGTCCAGATCCAGTCATGGCACGGATCCCTTTCGGTCGATCCCCGGAGGTTCTGGCCTGGTCTGGTCCAGCTGTCTTCCCGCCCAGCGCGCTTACGGGGGAGTGGGAATGGGGATGAGCCACGACCTCGAGCCTGCCTGCCTGCTCCGCCCGGATTACGCAGGCTGTGTGTGGTGAGCAAACAAATCACAAATCAAATGAAATGAAATCCAATCCAATCACTGTTAGGGCCAACCCCGCCGATCGCCCCTCTCTCCTCTCCGTCCCCCATTCGCCCTAAGAACCCACATCCACGGACGGCGCACCACCGTACCAGACTCTCGGTGCGTCCGCACAGGGGGGATGCGTGATATGATGCATCTTGTCTTGTCAGCCGGAGAGAGGAGGACAAAGTTCAAGTTCTCGTGGATGAGGAGTACATGCATACTACTGAGTATCAACGAGTAGTACATTCTGATCTCAGTTCAGCAACCCTACATGCAGAGAGGAGTATCTTCTCACAAAGTACTCCGTACTCCGTACTCTGTACCGTCTCCTCTCCTCTCCTCTCCTCTCCTCCCCTCTGCCAGCTCCCTCCGTACAATCCCGAAGCACCCACCCACCAAGCTGTCAGTAATCCCCGTCGATCTTCGTATTGGCCAGCGGGGCGCGCCATATTAAGACTGTCCCAATGAAATCCTCTGATCTAACCGCAGCCAGACGAAGAGGAGACGAAGACGAGGAGGCCGGGCGCAGCACGGTGGCGTCGACCGACCTTGTTTTTGGTGCTAGTGCGCTAAGAAATCCCGCACCAGGGTCTGATGATCTTCACCGGTCTAACTCTCTGCAATTATGTACCCCTCTCCCAAGAGATGCTAGTCTTGCTCCGTGCTAGTCGCTAGTCCCGACTGTACGGAGTACAGTACAGTGACTCCGTGCTGCTGCTAGTCCCCCCCCCATCCAAGCCAGACCGGGAACTCTGGTGGCGATCCGGTTTCGCACCGACCAGGCATTAGTGCTCGAATCAAATGGCTACGAGTAACAGTCGGGTTCGGGTCAGGTCAATCTCAGAACTTGGGTTGGGTTGAGTTGGGTACGGTACGGGGTCTGGTCTGGGTCTGTTCTGTTAGCCTAGTCTCGTTCTGCCAGCGCCAGCGCTAGTGGACGAGGCCCCCGTGGACAATTCCTGCGATCGCGCTAGTTTTCTCGGTTTGGTTTGGTGCAGGGGATGGGATGGGGCAGGTAGGTAGGCAGCAGAAACAGTAGCAGCAATAGCAAGAGCAACAGCAACAGCAATAACAAGCGCTCACTCCGTATGAACGGAGTATGAGTATCATGTGAAGCCAAAGGGCGGTTGGGTGATTGGGGCAAGAAGAAACGACTGCCCACAGTACTCTGTACTGCACTACTGTATCCTCCTATTGGTGGCTCAGCTTCTTCATTTCGTGAATTGAATCCCTTTGTAGAGAGAGACACTCGACTCTGGTCTGGTCTGGTCGAACGGAGCTTTCCCCCAATCGCGACCCGTCGGTCTACGAGTATTCTATTCTATTCTTGTCTGGTAGTCTTGTCTGGTCTGGTCTGGGGTCTGGTCTGGTCCCCTTCCCTTGCCCCCTGCCCTTCCTCTTCCTATTCTTTTTCTTGTGACTTCCTACTCTCCCCGTTAAATCCCTCGTTCTTCCTATTCCCTCCTCTTCTCACCCTGGTCTGGTCGGTCCTCCTCCTCGTTTTCGTTTCTACATACGGCTCTTCGAGGCTGAAGGATTGGATAGCTGATGCTGATCTCCCTGATTTGATCCACTCTCATCACCAACTCCATCTCCATGCCCATGCCCATGTCATGTCATGTCATCATCATTAGCCCCCGTTCAGTGCCAAGGTTCATGCTAGACGCGGCACTGACCTCTTTAGAGTAAAGCTGCGGGAAACATTCCGAATAACGCGGCGCCCTGCTAGTACGGGACCCATGTACGGAGTACACTAAGGAGTGCAGAGATGAGATCAGAGAAGGGGTCTGTGATCAGGATCATCGTGATCGTCTATTTATGCCATTCTTGGGGTCTGCGAGCAGCGATCAAGGGATCGGTGGAACTAGTATTCCGAACATAGCTCTACATTGGCTGTCGCACTTGCGCGCGGAGGGAAGGGGAGACGGAGGCGGAGGCGCAACTTAGCTTGATAAAATCGAATTCGCCGAGCCGACTCCGTAAACCTACTCCATACCGTAATTAGAGGCTACTCCGTTGGACTACGGATGCACTAACACAAGAGGCAAAATTATCGGAGCCGGGAAGCCCAGCCAAGCCAAGCCCAGTTAGTTGCTGTGGGGAACGGATCCTAAATCGTGTGGGCCCGAGGGAAATTCAATCGTGATTATTCCCCATTATTCAGAAGCTATTCGCTATCTTTGCTTGGCTTTCTGCGAGTAGTGTGCTCCGCACGATACAAAGTATGGTACGCCTTCTGGGTCCCGTCCGAGTTCAAGTCCGAGTCTTCACCTAAACTACGGAGTAAATTAAGTACGATACTCGTACTCCCAGACTACGGTAGACTAAAGAGGATCACCCTATCATCCCGAATCGAACCACTCTTTTCTTTCCCTTCTCACCGTGCCGTGGACTGGACTGGACTGGATCTCGTAGATCAATCGTCGTCTTTAATTTCAATGCCGTAACCAGAACTTTATACTCCGTACAAGCATGGCACCTACGTACTGTACCTACACTTAACTTTTTAACCTTTTTCCTCTCTTGCATTGGTTCGTTCGCTCTGGCACTGTCACTGGCACGGGCACTGGCACTTGGCTTGGATCCCTCCACCCTTGGTGTGCCCGGGTGGATCATGATATCTTATATACGGATTATGGTTTACGGATCCCAGTGATAGACGGCATTTGAAGGGTGGATTTTTCAAAATAGGCAGTCGGTATTGTTCAGTCTGCCCTGACTAGATGGTTCCACCTAAAAGCAAAAAAAAAATTATAAATTAAAAAGTAAATTAAAAAAAATAATGCTCGTCGTAGCCCCAATATCCTATCCACTCCACTCCAGCTGCATTGCATCCTGTCCTGTCCCCCTTCCCCTTCCCCTTCTTTCCGTGTCTGTCAGACCAACACTAACCACCAAAGGCACCAAACAGCGAAAAAGAAAAAGGAAAAAAAAAAAAAAAAACATACATACTCCATCCAGAAAAAGAAAGAAACATATTCGCCCCGCACCATGTGGCCCTCAACGAGTTTTCCAAAGCCACGGACCCGCGCTCTTGCGGGATGAGTGGACTCGTGGACTCGTATCAGCCATCCTGTGTGACTGTGCACGGTATCAATGAGACCCCCCTCCCACTCCGACTCCCACTCCGTCCTCGAGGGAGGAGGAGGAGAGGAGCTCCGCATCGTACTCCTCGTCATGGAAAAGCCAAGTCTTGGTCTCGTGTCGTACAAAGGTGTGGATCATGCTGTCATCAGAACAAACTATGAACTCTGTATGCACAACCAGCAACAGGGCACCGGTGACAGGATAGGACAGGACAAGACAGGACAGGACAGGCACCAGACTCGACTCGACTGGACGACGGACTGGGTGGCTGGACAGCCAGAAAGCTTCCCTCCCCTTCCCTTCGGCGGAGAGGAGAGGAGAGGAAAGTCTGAGTGACATGTTCCTCCGAGACACGCATGGCCGTTGACGAGACTAGTTTTGTGTCCTGTACTCCGTAAAGTCACTTACGAGTACATCCATTGGTCTATTTCTGCGTCTGATCTGATTTGGTGTAGGTTTCGACCCAACCGTTTGGACTTGGATGTTGCTTGGCCTCGGCTTGCCAGTGGATTTAGGGATACCGTCTGTCTGCCCCGGGCCCATGGGAAGGTTTGTGCATGCGATATCTTATCGGTTTCCTGCAAGCCTGACTTTGGTGCGGAGTACGGACTCGGAGTATATGTATACCCCTGCTGGGATTATGGAAGGTCAGGAGCACGGTCGTAAATGAAACTATCTGCAGACTACGTAGTATGCATGCAGAATATCTGTCTATCTGGTTATCTATCTACCTTCCCACCCCGCCTCTATACCTATCTGCCAGTACGAACCACAGAGTGCATAGACTAAAGTAAAGTAGAGTACTAGTATATACTTTGACACCTTAATTCGACGAGGCACTGGCAGTGTACGAGTAGAGTGCAATGCAATGCATATTACCCAGTATGCATAGTTACTAGTAGATAAGCACTAGCTTATAATCCTCCAGGGCTGTATGTATGCCCACTCTACCCTCTTCTTCATAACTCTGCACCTCACCACACTGCATGAGATACATAATTATCCAAACTATCGGTATCTAGCTCATTCCCCGGCAATATACTCCGCAAATTCGACTTGCCTACAACGCCTCCCACTTTTCGCCACCATATTACTAGTACTAGTGCTGCTAGTAGTAGAGGTTAAACCATTTCCTCTCCTCTCCGGGGGTTGCTTACTGCCAGTGCCACCCGTCATCCCCTGACCTGATGGAAGGATTCGAATCACACGATACACCCCTACCCATCACGCGCCTCCCCCTTCCGCGACTTTCCACCATAAACGATGTCATCAATGGCACCGTCATCACTCCAAAGCGCAAAGTATGTACTCGTACTGTATGTACTCGTAGACCTGGAGGCGCATCCCGCAAGGACGAACCCCTGTACTCCTTCCTTCAAACTAGTGCTAGATATGCTAGTGTCATATTGTACGTACCTCTGCTATGTAACTAGTGAACCGCCTACTAGCGAACATACCGAATCATGCGGAGAAACTTGAAGCAACCAGTTACCAACAAGGGCAGGGGTAAGTTCCATTGCGAGGAATCGGTAACCTTGACAAATGAAATGAAATCAAAGGGACGTTTACGAACGAGGCTTTAGGATTACGTGTACACTATACGAATTAATCACCAAATATAATCATCACTACGTACGAGTATCCCATTCGGAGTATTCTCGGAGCCTACTTGTCTGTTCTGTCTCAGGTTGGAACGAACGAAGTACGAGTACGAGTAAATAGTTAGTTAGTATTAGATTGGATTGGAGTGTGTGTATGTTCTCCGTATTTTCCCCCGGTTTTCCTATCTATCTCAGGACATATCGGGGCTGGTGCATTAGTGAAAGGCTTTTGTCATAATTAACTTTATCATACATTATTAGTCTTGCATCCCATTCCATCCCATCTTCCAACGTGACGATCTGATCCCAATCCACCTGGCTGGGTTGGGTTGGGCATTCGTTTGTCCCGATCACCAGGACAGAACTTGAACTAGTCACTGTACATACAGTACGCTACTTACTCGGTGCATTGGAGTAGATAAAAACAACTTTGAGAAAAGTACTGCAAGAAATCATCACGCCACAAAAGCATAGCCAAAGTACACCAGTGCCACATAGATCCGAGTAGTCTATGGATGGTTCATCTGTTTGCTACTCCTGCTGCTGTCAGAAAAGAAAATGCCATTCAGATTCCAGCGGAGTAACTACCCCGTAAATTTAATTGTACTTCGTACAGTAAGTCTAAATCTAACCCAGGAGGCAAACAAGCGTCAGTGCCAAATAACAATAATTCCAAAAGTTGCCTCGATCTTGGAACCTTGACCTTGGTCCTGGAGTGGAGTGGAAGTATTGTAATGCAATGCAATGCAATCCCACCACCTTGGATACTCGTACGTACATGCATACTGTACCCATAGACCATCGCATCACTTCGCATCGCATAACATCGCATCGCAATTCATCTTCAGCGAATATGTACAGCGCAGCAGGAGCAGCAGCAGCAGCAGCATGGCCACGCCGCCATGACCACCAAACCAACCCCAACCCCAACTCCAATAATCACAGCGATCGAACCAATAGCGCCCTGCCAGCCGCCCTGCGTGCCTACATACTAATACTATATGGAGTAGTGAGTAACTACCGCATCATCGACATCGACATCGACAGAGACAGTAGGTGCATACGGACTACGGAGTATCGGGCATCACATCCCTGTCTCGTCAAGATCGGCAATCCCTTGCGTTCGTTCCAGAGCGTTGGGACGGACTGGATGGGACTGGATGGGGATGGAAGGGGGGCGCTCGCATTCACACGACCTGTCCTGTCCTGTCTACGCCACGCTATGCATGCCGACTTCCCCCTCGCTGACCCTCGCGTGTCGGGCTTGCGGGGAATGAAATGTGGATGAAATGTGGATGTGGATTGGATTTGGGGGCCGGAGAGGGGGGCTTGGGCTTGGACTCGGGCTTGGACTCGGGCTCGGGCTTTGGGTTTCGCGTGTGGGCGTTGGAATACGGGGTTTGGGTTTTATTTGCTTTTGACGATTGGGTTCGTGTTGGTGTTTGTTTGTGTTAGTGTTGGTGGGTTCCTGGA